>ML833026.1:0-31353 GCA_009831015.1 Picea engelmannii
TTTGTATTCTACCAATGGTCCTAATATAACTGCAGGCTTCTCATCCTGCAAGTTAACTCAATTTGATGAAGGGGGATAAGATTTAGGATGCAACATTATTGAGATAGATTTCTTAAATTCCTCATTTTTCATCAATTCTAGTAGTGGGACATGAATATTTATCTTCTGGATTTCATTCTCAAAATTAAAATAGGAGTGGGGTTTTTGGATTTATTTTACCTCTTGAAGAAGAGCCTTGATAATGGGCTGGTTTTTTTGTTCTCCTGTTTCTTTATTTGGTGCAACCACAACCTTTGAAGGAGTATCTGACTTTTTAGGCTGAGTAGATGCACTTGGTTTTCCATCCTTCTGTTTTGATATAAGATTATAATTTTTTTGAGCTTCATTGACTTTTTCTCCTTTACTTAACTCATTCAACTTATTGCACATTAAAGACTCTTCATAAGTAGTCCAGGTTAAATGAGGAGAGGCAACTGTATCCCCTAAATAATGAATTTATTGGTCTACCTCCTCATTATTACCTTCATCATCAACCAAATTCTTCTATAGAGGAGTTTGAAATTTACAATCCTCTCTATTTCTCTAATCTCTCTGCATAATTTGAGGTGTATTATTCAACCTTCTAAACTGATTTATGTTTCCAAAGTCTTGCGTATTTCTATTATCTTGTCTCCCTTCAATATTTAACCTTTCCATCTCTACAGATGATGAATTAAACAAATTTGTCGATTCATCAACCTTGGGATCAATCCCTGAAGAATCTAAAGATGATTAATCCCTCAACTTATCTTCTGCTAGTATATTTGATTCAAACTCCAGTGCAACATCCTTCATATGGGCCAAGGTTGCAGACCTTTTTTCTATCAACAAAATACAAAATTCTAGGTCAAAATCACTTGCATAGGTTATTTTAGCAGAGGTGTTAGTGGGTTTAATCTCAGTGGGAATTTTTTTGTACATCTTGTTAAATTGTTTTGAAAAATCAGACATATATTCGCCCTCTTTCCTTTTTTAAGCCCCAAATTATGTAATGTAATAGAATAAATATTTTTTGTCACCCCAATGCCTTAAAAAGGCATCATCCAGGGCCTCAATTCCAACTATTGATCCAGGAGATAAACTTCTAAACCACTTACGGGCTTCTCCATATAGGATTTGCACAAAGACTCTCATCCAAACATCTTCATTTTCAATATTCAAATTATCCGCATAACAGTAAAATGTAGCAATGTAACATACCCAACCATGCACAGGCTGGGGTATGCTAACTTCAAGCCCGCCCTTGGACTTCTTTCTCTTACTGATACATTTTTAAAATTTAAGGATGCATAAAAGGAAAGACTTTAACGACATGCACAACACTAGTCAACAAGCATGCATAGTCTAAACATTCAATTAAACGATAATTAAATATACAATGGAAATACATTCATATACATGCAAATGATACCATAACAAAGAGAGCTTATATTTATGAAATATGACACCAACTGATTGTAGACCAAGGACGTTCCACCCAACCGTAGACAATACTGTTCCAAATCTCAACAACAACGTCAGCCCCAAGCTAGGGCTATGAATCCACAAGGACGGTTCCAGAGTTTTACTTGGCTTCCCAAACTAGTCAACACCCAAGCTCTAACAGGCTTCCTAGCTCTCACAACAATCCAAGTACCCATATCTCTTCTACCCATCTTTCACCACCTGAGAGAATGGACCTCCACCCTTCTCTGCCATGTAGTCCCTCAGTAATTCCTTCTCCTTATTCGGGATCCAGTGCAACTGGTCCAAAATCTCAATGCTGGAACACTTAGGACTCACAGCTGTGAGCACCGCTGGACACAGGCCAACACTTCTTAGACATGTGGGCCTCAAATCACAGTTGGATCACTCCAACGACCACTACAACCAAATATCTCGTGGCTAATTCTTCGGCAGTTCGGTTCCCTTTCCCAGTCCAAGACACAGATGAGGATGGATCAATGAATGGGTAAGTGGGTGCATGGAAGTGCATGAGGGAAAGAATGAACATATAGGAAATCAGCGAACAAGGCATTAGTCTAACCCCCCCATCAGACCAAAGGCAGGTTTAAGTAACCTCATTGGGAATCAAGAACCTCCTGGCCTTCCCCAAGAATCTCACATAACCGATCCCCTCCCTTATACAAAATGGTAATTAAAATAGGAAATAAACACTTAGCCCCTAAATCCCCCTCTCTTGTGGAATCATATCCCCCTATAACTCTATTCCTTGTCCATCTAGCAGCCAACAATGTATTTATTATTAATAATGATCAAAACATTACATTTCTTGGGCATACTGGCCCTTTAATAATTTTTTGGGCACCCTGGCCTCTCAGAATTGTAACAATACATTATTTAAAATGGGGGTTCGAAACCCGGGGTGTTACATCCCCTCCCCCTTATTTTGGCACCGTCCTTAGTGCATATACAAAATAGAGATCAAAATATCAAATTCATTCAAAAGGATGTGGGTAATCTACCCGCATGGCATCTTCATGCTCCCAAGTAGCATCGTCAGGACCGTAGCAGGTCCACTGAACTTTTACTAGCTCTATAACTCAATTTCGGAGCATTTTTACCTTTCTGTCCAATACCCGTACTGGCTAAACCTGAAAGTCTCCCTCAGTCTATACCTGAATCAGATGCCAATCAATAACATGGTTAGGATCATGTACATATTTTTTTAGTAAATAGACATGAAATACATTATGCACATTCATGGAAGCATGCAATGCAAGCATGTATGCAATTGGCCCTATTCTGTCCAATATTTCAAATGGACCATAGAATCTGGCTGCCATCTTTGTACAACTACCCACTTTAAATTGTACATGCTCCCCTACTTTAAATTGTCTAGCTGTCTTGTTATTGTTTGCATAGAATTTTTGTCTATCCTGAGTTGCCTTTAAATTCTTCTTGATCTTAACCACCTGGCCTGCCATGTCCTTGAGCAACTCCAGCGCAAGTACCACTCTATCTACTGGGTTGTCCCAACTTACTGGAGTATCGCATTTCCTACTATACAAGGCTTTAAATGGGCTCATTCTCAGTGAATCTTGATACCCATTATTATATCCAAACTCAACCAAGTGTAAGTAATATTCCCACTTAGATGGCTTATCCATCACATACATTCTCAACATGTCTTCAATTATTCGATTGACCCTCTCTGTTTGCCCATCTGTCTGGGGATAATACATTGTGATAAAGTTTAGATTTGTGCCAAATCCTTTAAACAATCCCCTCTAGATATTAGAGGTAAACTTTGTATCTCTGTCTGAGACGATTGTCCTAGGTATCCCATGCAACCTAGCAATTTCCTTCATGAAAATTTCTGCAACATTAGTTGTTGTATGCGTTTTCTTCACTGGCACAAAATGAGAAGCCTTTGTTAATTTGTCAACCACCACCATGATTGAGTCATGTTTCTTATTCATTCTGGTTAATCCTGTGATGAAATCCATGGTGATCACTTCCCATTTCTTCTCTAGGATTGGCAATGGATGCAACAAACCCGATGGGTGCCTATGCTCATCCTTCACCTTCTGACATTCCATACATCGAGTGATGTAATCAACAACATCCTTCTTCATTCCCTGCCAAAAAATATGGCTTCTTATTGTTGTAATTGTTTTCTGGTAACTAGGATGTCGAACATAAGGAACATCATGCATTTCCTTCAGTACCAAATTCCTCAGTTCTTTGGAACTAGAAACATAGATTCTATTTTTATGCATGAGTAATCCATCTTCCTTTATCTCACACTCCTTTATTTTATGTTGTACATCTCCTTGCTGTAAGTTTTCCTTTACCTATAGGTAATGCTGGTCTATAAAAAGACCATCTAAAATTTTGATCTTCAAGTCTGACTGATGCATATTGACAGTAGTAGCATGCATGATATGCACTCTCCTACTAAGTGCATTGACAACTTTATTCTCCTTCCCCTTGATATGCTTGATATCGAAGTCATACTCACTTAAAAATTACAACCATCTTGTTTCCCTGGCATTCAAGGTTGGTTGTTCAAAAATATACTTCAGGCCAATGTGTTCTGTCCTTAATTTGAATTTCTTCCCATGAGATAATGCCTCCACATCCTCAAGGCGTGAACAATGGAAGCAAGTTCCAAGTCGTGGGTGGCATATCTCCTCTCATGTTCCTTAAGCTTTCTGGACTCATATCCAATGGCATGTCCATTTTGCATGAGGACTCCCCCAAGTTAGTCCTTACATGCATCTGTACATACCACAAAACTTTCATTTGGGTCAGCAATCTTTAACACATGTGCACTAGTAAGTAATTCCTTCAACATATTAAAATTCTTTTCACACTTGAGTGTCCATTCAAATTTAGTTCCCTTCTTTTGAAAAGAAGTGATGGGATGAGCAAACTTAGCGAACCCTACTATGAAACTTCTATAGTAGCCAACTAATCCCATAAAATATCTGACGTTTGACACATTTCTGGGTGTTTTCCATCCTCTAATGGCTTCGATCTTCTCTGGATCTACTGTTGTTCCCTGCTCTAAAATAATGTGTCCCAAGTAATGGATTTACTTTTGATAAAAATAACACTTACTCAACTTGGCATACAACTGATGTTCTCTCAGTACTTACAACACCAGTCTTAAGTGATGTTCATGCTCCTCTTCAGACTTGGAATATATAAGTATGTCATCCAGGAATACTATGACAAAATTATCCAAATAATTTTTGAATATTCCATTCATTAAGCACATGAAGACAACTGGTGCATTGGGCAGTCCAAATGGCACCACTAGAAATTCATAATGTCCATACCTGGTCCTAAAGGCTATCTTATGAATGTATTCTTCCTTGATTCTTACTTGATGGTATCCTACCCTTAGGTCAATCTTTGAGAATATATTTTCTCCTCTTTGCTGATCAAATAGGTCATCAATTCGCGGTAGAGGATACTTGTTCTTTATAGTGTACTTGTTCATCTGTCGGAAGTCAATACACAACCTCAAGGTTCCATCTTTATTTTTGACGAAAAGTACTGGTGCTCCCCAAAGTGAAACACTTGGACGTATGTACCCTTCCTTCAACAATTCCTCCAACTGCATTTGTAATTCTTTTAACTCTGGTGTGCTCATTCTGTAAGGTGTTTTTGACACCGAGGGAGCTCCTTGTACTAAATCAATTGAGAAATATATCTCCCTTCTTGGTGGAAATCCTGGTATTTCTTGGAAAACATATTAAAATTCTTGTATTACCGAGAAATCTTCAAGGCTTGGCCCTTTTGTATTATCTGGATCTTCCACATGAGCTTCATACAATTGACATCCTTTCCTAAAACATCTTTTTAGTTGTAAGGCTAAAATCTCCCTCATAGCGATGGGTCTTGGAATTCCTTTCACAATGCTCTGTTTTCCATTTCTATCAAGACATGTAAATGTCTTGTTATGAAAATCTAGGACAACATTATGCTTTTCCAACCAATCCATTCCAATCAAAATATCATAAGACCTCAATGGTATGATATTTATATCAATACTAGTATTCATGCCATTAAGACTTATGGAACAACTTCTGACCATATCATGGATTCCAGTGGCTAACTGAACCAAACTTGCTTTTCCAAGTTTAGTTTTCTTCAAATGTAATCTATCCACTATCTTAGGATCAATGTAGCAATGAATTGCTCCTAAATCAATCAAAATAGCAATAGGTTGATTTATTATCTTACCTTCCACCTCGATCATATTGGACTGGTACTCTGCTTGTCGATCATTTAAAGCTGCATAGATTCTTCCCATATCTTCGACTGTTGTAGCCTCTTGGATGTTGTGCACAATATTCACTCCATCTTTTATGTGTGGGAAATCCTTGTACAGGTGATCTTCCTTTAATTCCCAACATTGGATTGGTGGTCTTCCCCTTTTTCCCAAGGAATATTATTTTTTGAAATCTCCCTTAGCATACTGATCTTGATGATTTCTATTAGGCTTATTCCTATTGAAGGGAGGTTTGAATCCTTTCCTCCTCTGATCAGACTTCACATTCTTCTTGTCCTTCCAAGATTTCTGCAGGGATTCTCTTCCCTGGCCTTGCTCATACATGTATTTAGCCTTCCTGATGGCCTCAGTCAAGGTATTGGGTTCATCATACTTGATATTTTCCTTATAAAAGGCTGGAAATCCACTTAGAAATATCTGTATTTTCACTTTCTCATCACCAATGAACCTGACATACTTTAACAATCCCAAAAACTTCTTCTCGTACTCTACCATAGTCATGCTTCCCAATCGGAGTTCAAATAAATCCTGCATTTTCTTGTCATAGAAGTGCTCTGAGAGGTACTTCTTGAATTGATTCCAATTGATCCTACTTTAATTAACATGTTCCACTTGCTTCAGTTGGTCCCACCACATTTCATCTTTCCCGTGTAAATGGTAGGTGGCAATCCTGGCTTCCAGTTTGGACGAATAGTTATGAAATTTAAAATATCTATGGAGTCCAAGCAACCATGCTTTGACATCATCTGCCCTTTCTCTTTCACCGTCGAAGGAAGGTGGCTTGAGCTTCCTCATCTCTCCTTGCAAACTATCTACCTCTTGTTTCCTTCTTTGGTGTCTGATAGGAGACACCTCTAGACTGCTTACAGGATCATCCACTGCATAAAAGTTTCTTTCTGAGTAAGGAGGTGAGTGGTTTCCATGAGCTCTGCTATCACTTCTGGAATAACCAACTCTTCCACGGTCATCCCTTCTTTCATGGCACTTTCCTTCTTCCTCTTGTCCTAAGTTTGATACCTTCTTCATTTGTCTCTGCAACTGATTTAAGCTCTGCAACACTCAAGCATTTATCTAACTTTTCTCTCTCATCAGTCTCTTGTTGTCTGCTTTGTAGCTCTGCACTTCCATCTTCAGGCTCCTTACCGTTTCTATTAACATTTCATGCTCTCCTTTTTCCTTGCGTCCATTGGAATCTATCTCTGCATTACCAAATTTGGTATTTTGGCCTTTGGCCTCCTTATCCTGACTGGAGGCTCCCTCACCTTCTTCCATTTCCTCAATATGCATCCTGAGTTGATGTGTTGAAACCCCTTAGTTCTGCAAAATGTGCAAGTGACCATTTTGTTAGAATTATGCATATGATAAAAAAAATTGCCAAACCATGCTACAAGTATCTTTATTTTTTTTATTCATGGAGATCATATCCCCATTCTCTGAAAATAACAATGTCCTGTTATCCTTGGCTGTCATAGAATCTCATCCTGCACAGGCACTTCCTTCAAACCATCCTCCCAGGTGACCACAACTAGAAACCATGGCTAAATACTTCCTTAGGAATTTTTTGTGTCAAAGACAACCAATTCGGCCCTTAGCCCTCCTTCCCTCAACTCTCAATCTACATATGACCATGACCATGACCCTGCACTTAGCTAAAAAAGCGCTTGTCCAGGCTTTGGGACTTCATAACTTTTAGAAAGGACCGAATCAACGATCATCGTCTTCTTTCACAATCAATGATCGAGATCCACTTTGGGACTCCACGCTTCAGGAGTCTCAACTTTCCTTGCTTGCCTCCTCCCATAACGATTTTACCCAGAGTTCATGATCTTCCAATGGGTGTTCTCCCACAGATTAGCGGTTGTGAATTACTTCGGCTCTTTGGGCTTCAAAAGTTTCAAACTTTCCTCTTGCACTTTCTGCCGGAGTGCTTTCACCCGAAGTCAACGATCCTTCGACGTGTGTCTTCTGGAATCAATGGTCGATACGTACTCCAGTCTTCGGGCCTTCGGGAGTTTTCGACCCAAATCTACCTATCACATATTTCCCCTCTGGAGTGCCCAGTCTTCGGACTGCATGATCTATCACCACGTGGAGAAATACTAGAAGTGAACATGTGGCCCAATCAAGCAGGTGACACATGTTACGTTCTAACTGAATTTTCAATACTCCAAATGCTCAAAACTTACTAACACGTGGCACACATTCCATATGTCCACATCATCCCAGGTGATGTCCACAAGCCACATCACTTTAATAATTCTAGGGTCCACATCACCTCTAGGTGATGTCATTGTGCCCCATCACTTCGACTCTTTGGGCTTTGGGACTTCGGGAATTTCTATACTAGCACACTTCCAATTTTCCCAAACTTTGAATTCCTGAACTGGCCAATCTATTGCCATGTGTCCTCCTAAATTGGATGACTAAGATTCACTTCGGGTCTTCACCCAGAGTCCACATATATTTACCGTGTGTCCTCCTTAATATGACAGTTGAGGCTTACTTCGGTTCTTCAGACTTCAGAAATCTCAAATTTCAAAACTTATCTGGCCCCACTAGCTTTTATCTAAAGCCCTGGATCTGGTGACACATGGACCTCGAAAGATCAATGGCCGAGATCCTTTCGGGTCTTCAGGTTTCATAAATCTCAAACTTCAAACCCCTTGAAGTACATATGATTCTACTACATGTCCTCTTGAATCGGACGGTTGAGGCTAACTTTGGTCCTTCACCCGAAATCCATAGATTTATGCCACGTATCTTCTAGATTAGACGACCTATATTCACCTCGGGTGATCCAACGCTTGATATTTACTCTGGAAGATCCGACGCTTGAGATCTATTTCAGATGATTTGACGCTTGAGATTTACTCTAGACGATCCAATGCTTGAGATATATTTCAGATGATCTGACACTTGAGATCCATTTCGAATGATCGAACAATCGAGATTTACTTTGGCTCTCTGGATCTCCGGGCTTCGGGAGTTTCAAATCTCAATTGAAAACCTCTCGAACATATTTCTCCAGAGTTACTAATCTGTTGACACATACCTTTTGGTGATCGATGGTCAGGATATACTTTGGCTATACAAAGTTTCGATGTTTGATCCCTAACATGTCACATCACTGCATGCCTTTCAATTTGCGAGGGCAGGCATCGACGGTTTGGAGTAACCCACTTTTCACCCCACAATTCTCCTGATGCTAACATGTAATCCCCTTAGGGAAACTGTGGTTTGGATTGCGGGACCACCTTGGGAAATTATCTCCCATGCAACTTAGTTCCTCGCAATGCCTCCTGTCCATTGATCTCACTCTCTAATGGTATTCGACAGTAGTGACATTAACCCTTGCTTCCTTTTCATCAGACGACCCCTGTTCGCCTGTCCTCTAATCCAACGATCCCAAATCTCTCCAGATCTTATAGTGGCGATGACTCCCAAATTTGAAGGGGACGGTCACGATCCTTCGAACTCCTTACACGGTTCTCTGGCATTCTATCTCCTGTGTAGATTCTGCAATTCCATTCCTCCTAATATTTTCAACTTCGCGGTCAGAGTTTGATCTCGACCAAGAGACTTTGACCAATAGACCCGGCCCATACCGACCCAGTGTTTAAACCAAAAGCTTTGATACCAAACTGTAACATACCTAACCACCCACAGGTCGGGGTATGCTATCTTCAAGCCTACCCTTGGACTTATTTCTCTTACTGATAACTTTTTAAAATTTAAGGATGCATAAAAGGAAATACTTTAACGACATGCACAATAGTAGTCAACAATCATGCATAGTCTAAAGATTCAATTACACGATAATTAAATATACATTAGAAATATATTCATATACATGCAAATGAAACCATAACAGAGAGAACTTATCTTTATTAAAGATGAAACCAACTGGCTACAGACCAAGGACGTTCCACCCAACCGTAGACATTACTGTTCCAAATCTCAACAACAACGTCACCCCCGAGCCAAGGCTATGAACCCACAAGGAAGATTCTAGAGTGTTACTTGGATTCCCAAACCAGTTAGCACCCAAGCTCTCATAGGCTTCCTAGCTCTCACAACAATCCAAGTACCCAACTCTCTTCTACCCAGCTTGTACCACTCAAGAGAATGAACATCCACCCTTCTCTGCCACACAGTCCCTCAGGCAGTCCTTCTCCTTATTCGGGCTCCAGCACAACTAGTCCAAAATCTCGATGCTGGAACTCTCAGGACTCACAGCTATGAGCAATTCTAGACACAAGACAACACATCTCAGACATGCGGGCCTCAAGTCATGACTGGATCACTCCAACTACCACTACAACCAACTATCCCATGGCTAATTCTTTGACAGCCTGGTTCCCTTTCCCAAGCCAAGACACGAATGAGGATGGATCAATGAATGGGTAAGTGGGTGCATGAAAGTGCGTGAGGGAAAGAATGAACGTACAAGAAATCAACGAACAAGCCATCAGTCGAACCCCCCCATTAGACTAGAGGCAGGTTTAAGTAACCTCGTTGGGAATCAAGAACCTCTTGGCCTTCCCCAAGAATCTCACGTAACCGATCCCCTCCCTTAGAGAAAAGGGTAATTAAAATAGGAAATAAACACTTAGCCCCTCAAGCCCCCTCTCTTGTGGAATCATAGCCCCCTATAACTCTAGTCCTTATCTGTCTAGCAACCAACGATGTATTTATTATTAATAATGATCAAAACATTACATTTCTTGGGCATATTGGCCCTTTAATAATTGTTTGGGCACCCTGGCCTCTCAACATTGTAACAATACATTATTTAAAATGGGGGTTCGAAACCTGGGGTGTTACAAGCAATATGTTATTCTGCAATAATATCTTCCTCTGCAGTAAATTTAGGCATGCAATTAAGGTAATATCCTTCTGGGAGAGCATTCATGGGTTGAGGAAGCACTAATGGTGCATAAATAATAGCAACAATGGCATCCATTCTGTTCTGAGGAGGATTAATTCCTTCCATTTGATTTGGAAAAGGAGGACTCTGTCTCTTGGGAGAAGTAAGATGTGATTTTGCAAGTGAAAATGAAATATGTATAATAAGAAGTTTTGAAAAAGGAGGAATATGAGGTGGAGAATATTCAGACTTAACAAAATATTTCTTGGACTTGGGTATAGTTGAGGATATTTCAACATAAATTGAGGTTCTTTCTTCTTTAGTTACATGAAATATAAATGAATGAGGAGTTAGGGAACCTAAGAAATGGAAGTCTTCCAAACTTTCAAGTCTAAACCACTTCACAATTTCAAGAAATGTAAGAAAATAAAATCTTTCTAAACTTTCTTCTTTCAATTTAGGGGAAAAAAGTGTCTATTCAACGAGAAAATATTCTAATTCTAACTTGACAGGAGTTTCAGCTATAGGTAAATGAGGAATATCAAAAACAAAAACTGTTGTATGGAAAACAGAGTCCAGCAGGTCTCCAGAAATACTTGAAGATTTAGAAGAGGAGGCTCCTTCCAAATCTTTTCCCTTCCTAATGATTTTTTTTGGATCAAGTTTAGGTGTATCCAGAGGTGACTGTGGGTCATCCCTCCTATGTCTTCTGTTAGGAGACACAAATGAACTTTGGAGTCGCTAGGTGCACTATGCAGTCATTCTGTTTACCGATTTCTATACAACAACAAAACTAGTAGTGTCCTTGTTGTACATACCAGTAAAAGATATTCAATTCACCTCCTCAACAACAACTCCAAAAATGTTAGCACTAGAAGTCTCACCTAGATTGATTTAGGTGTGAGCCTAATACCCATCAGAAACTTTGTAGTTTTATTAAATATAAAAATGTTTTTCATGTGTAGCAAATGGGTGAGATACTCAGTTTATAATATCAACACAAAATCTCCATGAAATACACACCAACAAACAAGGCTTTGAATAGCTTCAAATCAATGTTTAGAGATATCAATAGGAATATGGAACACTTAGCAAGGGATATGATATACATGCATCAGGTTACATCAAGTAGTTCTAAAACACATATAGTAGAAAGATCATTGAATAAGAACCTCCTAATAAAAAAGAGAGCACTTGGATCATACTTGCATCAATTACAAAGAATACATCATTTAATGTAGTAAGGAACAAGCATAATGATGAACCATTCATCAACAACTAACATCAAAGTAAGATAGAAACACATATGTGACAGTAGAAGAGGAAATTGATCATTCACTATTAAAGATTCTTGAATCCGATACATACAATCTGGAAACTCTGTTTCAGTTGAAAAATAAAGATAAGAGACTCACTGTCTAACCATTCAAACCCTCTGATAGAGTTACAATTCATATTAAATAACAAAACTTCCAAAAATATCTCTACAATTCATCACCTAGCTTCTACATAGGATCCTATGCCTAAGAGAGGCGTGGCACTAGGTGCACAACAAAAATATAACAGGAATGTTATATTCCAGGAAAATGTTGGTTTCATTAAAGGCAACTGCTGAAAATTCGATGCATGTGGTTTAATTGAAGGTAGATCCTTGAGGAAGGTGGACCTTGATGTGTAATTGATCTTTCAGGAGATTATCTGAACTCAATTTGACATCTGGCAGTCTTCATCAACTCAAAATCCTCGTGACACCCAATTCACAACACCTGTGCTAAAAACTGCCCCAAAACAACCAGTTCGAAATGTTTGTGATAACACGCACTTCGAACTTTCCTGTAGGTGCATTTTTACATCCAAAATGATTTCAATTGTTTAAAACTTGCACAAAAAGTTGGGAAACCCTTCTAGAACCTGCTACAATCTTCTAAAACATGAAGTAACCTTTGCAGAAGTCATATGAATATGGTAACCTCAGTTTAAGACAAAATCATTACTCAAGATATAAGTATGTGCATAAAAATAAACCATGGAAAAAATGATGTTGATGTAGAAATAATATTCTGTCTTCATCTTTTCCTGGTGCTTCTTGTAGTAGCCACACAAGCTAACATATCCACATTTCTTTTTGCTACCTGCCCCTTGAAGGGATGCAATTCTTCTTTCAACCTCTTGATTTCAACTTAGCAAGCTCTTTTCTGCCTATACACATTCTTGAGCTGCCTATGCAGAGGTAGAGACATCTTAGCCAACTATCTTTCTTTATCAATAGTATTTTCATATAAATATAACATATTATTCAGCTTGATTTGGGCCTCCAGGTTTTCCTCCTTCAATTTTTCATTTTCAGTTCTTGTATCCTTAAGTGTCCTCCTGAGTCTTTTGAAAGTAGGATTACTTTCATGAGAAGGGGAGTTGATCTCAATAATATCTATTGGCTACTTGGAAGGTTTATTTTTATCCTTTTACTGAGATGAGGCTTTTGATGTACCTTCTTCCATAGGAATATGTTGCTTAGTTGTTGATCTAGTGAAAGGTCTTCTAGGCTTGACCGTTTTTGCAACAACATGTGGAGAAAAGAAAAGTTTCTTACCCTTCAGACTCCTTATTTTACTTGATGATATCTCCATAGGTGTAGGTTTTTCCACAGCAGAAACTTCTCTATCAGGAGGTTGTGAGGGACCAAATTCAACTATTTTATCAGTAAATTGAATGGATTTATCCCTTCGATTCATCTTCCTCTTTTTACTTGACTCTGGGTGTACAATCTTCTCAGCATGAGTAGGTGTTTGTCTTTTTTACTGTGGTGTGTGACCAACATCTGGTTGAAAACCTAATGCAGCTAGGAAAACCTCCCAGTCAGTATTGGTCTTCTTCAAGTCTTCCAATAATAACATCTTGATTAAGCTAGAGTGAAAAACACTAATATCCACCTTCTTAGATTTATCTTGGACCTTATCTGGCATCTTGCCAATAATCATGAACAGATAAAAGGGGAGGTTCATGAAATTTTCCCCAGTAAAGTGTCATAGAAATATGATATGGTATTGATAAACCATATTGAACCTTCCTTCACAAGTGAAGTACCTCTAAATAAATCTGAGCATTTTGACAAAATTCTCCAACATTTGACTTCTTGGCACTCCCTTGGATACGTTGTCTCCTTGATATTAAGGTTTTAGGAATTCCTTGGAAAATGTAGAATTCAAAGACATGGCTTTAAACCATTTTTCACCACAAGTAGGTATCTATGTGGCTATAGAAATAGATTGCTCTGAGACTTCAAAATCTAGTTTCCCCACCTTAGTTTTTGTCCCACTGAAATTAAGTGCAAACTGTTTAGAAACCTCAAGATTTCCTCTTTGAATTCTCTCACAAAAAATCAAGCAACCCACTCTCTGAAATGCTTCCTTGAAAAATGGTTCAGAATTTATAAGATGCATGTCATGTGGCTCAACCCTGACAATTTATCCCCTTTTTTGAACCTTATTACCTTTTTGGTTGTCCATGATAATTGTTTTGAAAACCCTTCACCCTATTATAACAATTTGTTATCAGATGTATGATGAAAACAAGAAAATTAGGGTTTTTGATTTGAATTTTGCACAATTAAGGGTTTACTGAATGAGATATTCATGTAGAACAACAATGTGAGAATGAAAGGACTGCAAGTAGGATATGAGAGGAAAGAAAAAACTCCCAATATGGATGAGGTTGCAGTCAGGAAAAAATTGTGGAAATTCTGTGTAAAACAAAGGATTCGCAACGTGATCCTTCAGTTTGCAGTGCACGATTGAGTTTGCAGCACACACTTTTAGACTAGGTTTTAATGCAAAAGTTTGTAAAATTCCCAAGTATGAAAAGGAAAATGAATTTGAAAAATATAAAACCTTAGACCTGAGTGAAATCACAGTCATGGAGGGTTTTCTCAAGTGATAAAACAGAGGGTTCACAACACAATATTTCAATGCACACAGTTTGCAACACTAACAAGAAAATGCAGTGGATAAGGTCATGGCTACAAGAACTACCTGCAAATCAGTCTTGTTGGTATAAGGCATGAAACTTGGATTTGCAAAGGTTTAAAATACCAATACTACAGGTTTTGACCAGTGCAATAATTTTGCAGTGCACATGTTATGCAACAGTTTGTAGTGCACATAAAATCACAGTGACTAGAATCCAATCTAACAAACCTTCATACAACACAATTGATTGTTAAAAGGGTACCTGGTATAACTGAAGATTCAACCATTGTGTCATAATTTAAACTGGCACTTTCTTGGATGCTTTTAATCCACCTTCATCTTCTACAAGCAATTCACAATGCCATAATTCAAACCAATTTGTAGCGTGCTATATTCAAATTGAAAAACCTGTTTCTTGAAACCGACATGAAGAACATGATGAATTAAAGGCACTAAAAATAATAAGATATCCCTTGAAACATTTCCAAGGCACAACTATATTTGATTAGTGCATGAGATACTTTCTTGATTTGTTGCGCACTTTCAGGTGAGTTTGCAGCAAGTCGACTTAACACTTGATTTGACCCTCAAATGGTTGAGAATGACATAATGAACCTTTGTACACCCCTTTGATACAAGACACATGATAATGATGAATTTTAAGACCAAGGGTGTGACCAATACTTACCCCTATTTCTCTTATGATAATGACCACTGTCATGACACCAAGACTCTTGCATGGACTAAGGTTAGATTTATTTGCTCATGAAAGAATCAAACATAATTTATTAACATAAGACATGACTCAAAAGCTAAAAATAAAAGACCCTATTACTCAAACCTAGAAACTTAAAAATTTTGACCCCTACATATCCTATGTGATAACAGGTGGAAACCCTAGGGAGGAGTATGCTAGATACACCCTCCATCATTGCTTCATCTCTTTGTTAAAGGTTTTAAGTCTTTCTTTTTGCAAGGGTTTCTAGGAGGAATATGAGTGTGTATACCTTCCTAGATTTATCCTAAGTTTGGTTGGAATACCCTAGGGAGTAAGAGGGTTTACACCTCTAGAGTTGTTGATCTAGATTTTACTTTAAAGACTTTATCACCCAATTTTTAAAGGCATCAATCTGAAGTATTTTTTCATTGCAGAAACAAAATATTTCATTGGGAAACGTAATTTCTTGTCGTATTAAATTTTTGCAACTTGGGTTGTGTTCCTTTTGCTTAGAGAACCTATCAACCATTAGGGAATCCCATTATAAGGGGTAGTTCTTTCTGTTATTAAAAAAATACATCTTCAGCTATTAGGGTTGCAGAAACCCTAATCTAATTTCTTTAATAACTCTCAAATCAACTGCTGGAACTTGCCCAAAGTTTGCACACTTAAACTTCTTGGTCTAGTGTAGTTTTTGGCAAAGTTTGGAGAAGTTTAGTGGATGATTTTCTTTCTGTAATAAGTTTATTGTTACAACCATAAGGATTATATATATTTCTGCAGAAAGTGTTTACAATAGCTTTATCTTTTCATGCCAGCATCTTGGTCTTTAAATATTGAGTTTTACTACTGTTTAGCTCGTCTATCTCTCGCATCTTTCACTTGATTTCTAGCACTTTTTTAGCAGCTTATTGTGCCATTTTATTGATGATATATATTGTTACTAACAACTGATATTAGGGATATCAATCTTAATTTGCTTGTCCAATTGGTTATATGGCATCATATTATTGGTTTTCTTGTGTCTCGAGTAGGTAATTCACTATTGGCAGGTCACTTAACACATGTGGAAACCATTGAACCTTCCCAAGACTCTTTCCAAACATCTTTGTACCACTCATAATTGACCTTTAGGGACATCCTCTTCATATTCATCTTTTTTCATCTCATTTTCCCTAGGGTCACCTGGATTCCCCCCTTGAGGTGACTACCTCACCTCTAAAGTGGCGGGGACACCTGCCTAAGCTGAAAGTGGGTAGTTTCCCTCCTATTTGTTTCCAATTGGTGGTTGGTTCTAGATTTTCCCAACCTACAACTTGTGCGATAACAGTCTCAACTCACCGACATGTTGCACTTTCTACCATAAAGTGCCTCAAATGGGCTCATCTTTAAATATGTTTGATATCCATTGTTGTAAGCAAAATATACTAAGTGAAGGTAGTCTTCCAATTTGGATGGTTTATCCATCACATACATCCTGAGCATATATTCAATTACTCAATTTACCCTTTCTGTTTGTCCATCTATCTCAGGGCGATATGTTGTGCTAAACTTCATATTTGTTCGAAATCCTTTGATTATCCCTTTCCAAATGTACGAGGTGAACTTGTAATCTCTGTTAGAAACAATTATCTTAGGTACACCATGGAACTTAGAAATTTCATGCATGTATATTTCAATAATGTTGGCCGCCTTGTGTGTTGACTTCACTAGAATAAAATGGGCAACTTTAGTAAGATTTTCCACCACTACCATAATAGAATCATGTTTCTTAATAGTCCTAGGAAACTTAGTAATAAATTTCATGGTCAAAACTTCCCACTTCCACCCAGGAATGGGAAAATGATGTAGCAAACCAGCTGGATGTCTATGCTCATCCTTGACCTTTTTACATTCAAGGAACCTAGCAATAAAATCAACAACCTCCCTTTTCATTCCTGGCCATTAGTATTGCTTTTTTACTGCAAAAAATTTCTTCTAGTAGAATGGATGTATAGAATAAGGAACCTTATGCATTTATAACAACAAAATTATTTTTAAATCCCGATCATTTGGCATGTAGACTCTCTGTCTATACATGAGAATTCCATCATCTCTTAGCTCATAACCTTCAAACTTCTGTTGTGATATACCCTGCGATAAACTTGTCTTTATGTCCACATATCACTAATATAATTTGGAAACCTCTAAAGTTATTTCACACAAATCCAATTTGTACATGATTATAGTTGCAACATGCATCTCATGCACCCTCCTATTGAGTGTGTCAACCACCTTGTTCTCTTTTCCTTTGATATGATTTATATTAAAGTCATACTCACTGAGGAATTCTAATCCCCTGTTTTGTCTATCATTTAAACTTGGCTATCCAAACAAATACTTCAGACCACTATGGTTTGTCCTCAACTCAAATATTTTACCCATGAGATAATGTCACCACATATTCAAGGCATGCATTATGGATACCAATTCCAAGTCATGAGTAGCATAGAGACTTTCATTCACTTTTAAATTTCTTGATTCGTAGCATACCACATGTCCATTCTGACTCAAAAATCCATCGATCCCTTCCTTTCATGCATCCATGTACACAAAAAAATCTTCATTTGAATCAACAATTCTCAAAATTGGCGCACTTGTCAACAAAATTTTCAAGTGTTGAAAACTCCTTGCACAATCCAGTGTCCATTCAAATCACATACCTTTCTTTTGCAAGGATATAATTGGATGCACACTTTTTTAGAATCCTTCAATAAAACTTATGTAATAAACTGCAAATCCCATAAAGGACCTCACCTCGGCAACATTTCTTGGTGTCAACATTTCCTCAATTCCTTTTATCTTTTTTCAGATCCACAACTATTCCCTCCTTAGAAATGATATGACCCAAATAATGAATCTGTCACTGGTAAAATGAATACTTGTTCAAATTTGCATAAATTTGAAGCTCCCTCAATACTTGAAGTACCATCCTCAAGTGGTGTTCATGCTCCTCTTCAAACTTTGTGTAACTAAGTATGTCATCCATAAATACAATGAAAAACTTATCTAAGTAAATTATGAAAACTCCATTCATCAAACACATGAAGATAGTTGGTTCATTTGACAACCCAAGTGGCACCACTGTGAACTCATAATGTTTGTACCTCATTCTGAAAGTATTATTGCTGATGTAATATTCCTTAATTCCCACCTAGTGATATCCAAATCTAAGATGAATCTTTGAAAATATCTGTGTGCCCCTCAACTGATCAAAGAGATCATATATCATTGGAAAATGATGCTTGTTTTTCACTGTTACTTTGTTCAACTGTCTGAAGTCGATACAAAGTCTCAGTGTACCATCCTTCTTCTTCATGAAAAATACTGGGGCACCCCAAGGTGACACACTTGGGTGTGTATACCCCTTCTTTAGAAGCTCTTTAAGTTGCATCTGCAATTCCTTCAGCTCTGGCATACTCATCCTATAATGCGTCTTGAATATGGATGTTGCTCCCGACATCAGATTTATAGAGAAACCAATATCTCTTTTTGGTGGAAACCTCAGTATTTATTTAAATAAATCCTCAAACTCTTTCAATACTTCACAGTCTTCAACATTTGTCACTTTATCCTTAGGTTCCTCCTCCATGTTCACTGCAAATACTTGACATCCTTTCCTGCAGATTTTCTTCAATTCCAAGGCTAAAACTTCTCTGATAGTTACAAATCTTGGAATTTCTTGAACTGTCCTTAAGCTCCCTTCATCATCCAAGCAATTAAATGCCTTATTGTAATAGTCTAGGACAACATGATGTTGTTCCAACCAGTCCATACCAATGAGACAATTGTACAAGCCCAAAGTTATAATATTCAAATCAACATTTGTGTGAAATCCATTTATTTCCATTGGACATGCCTTAACCATCTAATTCATTTTCCTTTTTTCTTTTGTAGCTAACTGTACCAACCAAGGTTTTCCAAGATTTCTTCTTGAAAATAGAAATATTTCCACCATCTTAGGATCTAGATAACTATGACTAGCTCCTAAATCAATTAAAATAACAATGGGTTGGCCATTAATCTTACCTTCCACTTCAATCATGTGCAACTAAAACTCAACTTGCTTGTTATCCAATGCCATGTAAATCCTAGGTACATTTCTGCCCATGTCCTCAACTGTTGCAACTTATTGCACACTGTGCACAATCCTCAATTTTTCACCTCTTTGAGGGAAATCTCTGCGCATATGATCTCCTCCACAACCCCAACATTGAATATATCGTTTCCATGGATTTTTCCCCACTGTCTCTGTCATTCTGGGATCCTTGAGAGTTGGTTGTCCTTGCACGGTATTTATGAAAAACGGTGGCTTAGCCCCCTTCTTCCTCTTCGCCACCTTGATTTCATCTTGTATTCCCAATCCTTTTGGAATGTTTGTCTTCCCTTTTTCTGATCGTAAATACACTTAGCGCGCCTTATGGTTTCCTCCAATGTCTTCGAGTCATCATACTATATCTTGTCACTGATAAATGAGGGCAACCCACTCAATTACCTATGAATTTTAACTTTCTTATCCTTGATGAATGCGACATACTTCAACATATCTAAGAATCTACTTTCATACTCATCTATTGTCATACTCCCAATCTTGAATTCAAAGAATTCCTTCATTTTATTTTCATAGTATTGCTTGGTTAAATATTTATTTTAAAAATACCTCTTGAATTCCCTCCAAGTAACCTTCTTCTCATCAATGTGTTGCACCTATACAAATTGATCCCACCACATTGATGCTTTTCCTTTGAGATGATAGATGGAAATTCTTCCTTATGCCTGTGCAGAATAATTATGTAGTTTGAAGTGCTTCCTCATACCTAGAAACTAGGTATCTGGATTTTCATCCTTCTTATGCTCATCGTCAAAGGTAGGAGGCTTGATCTTATTCATTTCTCCCTGTAGCTTAACCACCCCAGTCTTTCTCTTATGCTTTCTGATAGGAGATGGACTTGAGCTACTGCGCTCTTTCCTAAAAGAATGTTTTGGTGAGTGAGGTCGATGCCTACCAACACTTCTTGCTTCTCTTCTTTTCTCATCATGAGACCTGCGAATTATTGACCTACTTTTCTATGTCTCCTTATCCATTTTATTTTCTATTATGTCCAGGATTTGCATCAATTTGACATTGAAGTCATCTTGCTTCTCCTTGGATTTCATAAGCCTTTCATTATCAACTTTATAACTTTGTACATCTTTTTGCAATCCCTTTATAGTTTCTACCAATTTTATGTGCTCCTCCTTGGATTTTGTACCATCAACACCCAAACCAACACACAAATCCCCAAATTCATCATTAGGACTGTAATGTTTTTGTGCATCTTGCAAAATGTGCAGACAACAAGATTTGTTAGGTGAATTCATGAGACAAATTCATGAAAAATCTGCACCATTTTGTTAGAATCCTTTCTTCTGAATCCCATGTGCGTGCTGATATTCATTACATACCAATGCACAATGTCAATTTTTAACATATACACCATGTATTTGTATTGTGCATGAATCACAAATTGTTTCTGCGCAGCTCCAAAATTTAGAGTGAAAACCCATGCACCATTGTTTACTGTGCAGTTCCAGTGCCACACCCTACAATATCCAACATTTAGTGCGCACACTTACACATTCTCATTTTATGTGCACCATGGACACACTATAATTCCAAATTTGGCCAATTACCAGTCCGAATTTTTCCTTAAGTAGAACTCGGTCCATGTAGGATCAGTGTTGAAACAGAATCTGTGATGCTTCTTGTTGACCTCTAGTCCATACAAGTCTAGTGTTGAACCAATAGCTCTGATACCAAACTGTAATGTCCTCAGCCACCTAGGCTAGGCCACATCACATAATCTCAACTTCTGTCGCTCTGATACCAAACTGTAACATCCCCACTATTTATCAAATTGTTTTGATACCATAATGTAACATCATTCAACTTACTACTGAACAATGCTAATCCAAAATACATTGTGCCGACTCTACTCTATAACAAAGGTCTGCGCAATATTACTTGAGGTAACGCGCTCAACTCCACGCTGAGTCATACCACACTAACTTACAACAATGAAAGTAACACAAAACAACTACGCAGAATCATATTGAACGCACAACAATACTCCGCACACAAAAAATCTGGCGTCACACCAATTCTGATTTTCCTTGTGCGCAGGGTCTATTTCCCTGCAGGCACAAACAAATTCTATCCTCTTGTGCACACATGATACTTTCCTGTGCACACAAATAAAAACCTTGCCTCGAAGACTCATGACCAATATCATAAGTTTAACTAAATAGGAAAAACTATCAACATTGTCATACTTATGAATGATTGCAATTACCAACTATCAATACCATACTCACATGTGCAAGCAGCGTTAAACAAAATAACAAAAAATAATTATATGCGAAAACATACAAGAGTTAATGGATATCAAACATAGATAAATAAGCACGCAATAAATGAAACAAGCACATAAATAACACTTATCTTTTATGAAAGTCACCAACAACGCGAAGAACTCAAATGTTCACCCCATCCATAAAATCCATTGCTCATAAGCTTTCAACAACATGTCAGACCCGATATGGGGCTTAAATCCACCAGGGAAAAAGGGTTCCTAATGCCAGGATAAGGTTTGAAAATCAAAAAAATTTCTCATTCCAAGGTGCCACTGCTGCAACTAGTCTACAATCTCTCATTCCCCATGCACCTATCACACCCAAAGAAGTGTGCCCCTTCTCTGCCTAACAATCCCTCAGTTGCCCCATTTCCCTTCTAGGGTGTTATGCGGAAAATATCTCTATGGCTAGGGGTAAACCACAACAGACGGAAATGGCTTCAGAAATCAACTCTAATCTCAGGTATGCTATATAAACAAATATTCTAACAAGACAATATAAATATCCTACCTTGTCTAGACGTTCGATGAAGTCCAATGTTGAGCACTTGAATCAAAGCAATACACCTGCAATTTGTCCTCAACAACCAAGAAACACAAGAATATGGTGATAATATATAATGCTAGCACATTCAATAGCATAATCCATCAACATTCATAAAAAATATGCCCATGGAATGACAATTCAAATATTTTCAAGATACTAATTGGAGGAGAAAAGAGTATTTCTATTAAAAGTAATTAGCAGAAGTGAATGAATTACAAACTTCCGTGTCGGCACAGTTCAGAACCGAGAAACCAAGTCACTTCCAGCTGGGCATCCACCACTTCAATCCTCCACCAAAGGCAAGATCATATAAGAGAGACAATGAGGTTCTCAATCAAGTAGGGAAGAGATTGGGGGCTAAACAATGTGTTAAGACTTAAAAGGATAAAGGGATGCAAACTCAATATGAAGTGAATAATTTCTCCAAAGAAAATTTGCTCTCAAAGTTGAATTCTTATCCTCTTTTCCATAGCTCGGATTTGGCCTATTTATAGCCTTCAAGTGGAATTGAAGGGACGATTCAGAATGTTTCCAGTATATGGAAGGTCAAGGATCATGGATCTCGTGACATGACATGGAAACCCGACACCATTTTTTTAATTTTGGGCACAAAACCTGATGTACGTAGGCTGTAGTGGTGCAACCTGCGTATACGCATGTTGTATAATAGTTAGGGCACATATATGTGGGAAAATACTGTTTTTAGCTCGAGGATTTGCAAAAAGGGACTTCAAGTCTACATAGTGAAATTGAACAAGGCCTTTTGAGCAAATTTGCATAGGGTGAGGCAAATATTGCTATAATAAATGCCCCTTAATGTGTGAGTTTAGAGGAGTATATGCGATGGCCAAAATACATTATAATACCCAGAAGAGGAGTAATGGGGACCCATCTGGACGAACTAGTTTTTCATGAGAATATTACATTTGTACCGACTTTGCGCACATGGATGCCAATTTGAATTACACTATAGATCCATGTGAAAATAAACCAAACAGTTGTTCATGGACATGAGTAGGCAATACAAAAGGTGGCTACATGCCAAATGCTATCATAATCATGAACATGACCCAGTAAAACCAGTCTCAAAATCAATCTGAAGATATCTGTATATAATGGAGTACAATCTGATCTCCCATGATTATTGAAGTCACATAGGTATTGGTCCAATGAAAGATAGAAACAACTCAAGAAAGCTGTGACTATGAATTGATGTCTTCAAGTCTTCTACACGATCTACCAAAGGTGCAAGTCTACATTGTGTGAATGAAGGAGTTGAAGTTGAACACAATGAGACTTTGTTTGATTACCGGTCATTAAGGTATACCGTTAACAAACGTGAGACAACTTACCAATAATGAAATTAGGTATCAAGGCATCGAGTACATTCTTACAAGTGTGAATAGAGGTTTCGGGGTTGAACACTTGAATAATCCATCGATGAGGAGACATTGATGTATTCCTAACTGTCGATGGTGAGAGAACCTACCACTAATGATTGCAAGCCTCTAGGTACTCATAGGACTCTACGTCTCTTCTCCAGAATAGATGAGCTGAAGACGATGGAAGGAGACCTGTTGAAAGGAGAGAATTGAGGCATCTTTCATCATTCAAAACACAGTGCAAATCATGAGCTTGATGATTTGGAGGAAATCAGATGAAGAACATGTTCACAAACCAACGACTCTATGCATCTTTCCCGTATGCCAGATGCAAGCGATACACGAAAAAGACCCTCTGAATAGAAACCAATAAGGAAAAATGATGAAAAAGGAGAGGAAACCACCAATAAGTCTAATGGAATCCAAGACACTAAACAAATCCCAATTTGTGAATATATTTATTTCCATCGAACACAAGGGAAACCACCCAATCAACAACCAATGATGAAATGTCGACTGCTGGGTTCAAGTTTACCTACCAATGATGACAGTAGGACCAGGGTGCACCATAGGAATACAACTTCATGTGACTCCGAGACACACTGAGGGTATGGCCAACATGCAAAGTCAAGAGTTCTGAGGAATGGATGACACATGTTGATAGACATCCTTTAAAAAAGAGCATGAGACATATGGAAGACTCTAGCATAATAGACTTAATGATGAAACTTTGAGATGCAGGAGGCATCAATCAAACTCTCCATAGGGACTGGAAGAGTAACCAGTCAGGGGAGTAAACTCTTTGTAAAGATATCAACTTCCTAAGGTCATGCTAAACCCAAAATTGATGACACGTGGACTCAAAAATTTTGTGCTCTGTTCAAAGGCGACACGACTGTTACCAATATAAGATAATATTATTTTCCTGCTCATCTTTTTTTTTGTTTTTTCATATTCAAATGAATGCTATTATACAGGGGAGGAAACGAGTGTCACAGGTAAGCAATCTAGTTCTAGCAGTAGAACATACCTATGCTCAATGCAAGGAGGTGCGTGTGGGAGATGGACACTCGGGGGAATGTTTCCTCTTGGGTATAGGGTGTCAATCTACAAAGGATATAAAAAGGTCTCTGCTTGGATGATGATGCAAACTACTGAGATGAAAGGCTTATAACTCAAAAGAGAGAACCAACAATAGGATCAATACTGCAAGAAAGAGAATGAGATGCAATTACAACTTGACGCCAAAAAATGTCCTTTTTTGTAATATTAGTCTACTTGGTTTGAAAAAGGGATAAACTTGCACCAAATATACATCCTTTCAAATCCGAGTTACAAGTGTGAAAGAGACAAGTTCACTCGAAAATATTTTCAGTTTTTGATAGAGTAAAAAAAGAGCTTAAATCAGACTCATTGGGGGGTTTCTAGGCGGCATGTCATGGGGGAGGCCAAGGATCCCATGCAAAATTTCTGTGAAAGGTCAAAAACTTACGAATAACTGACACAAGCTTGGGAAAACCCAAATATTTCCAAGTTGAGGAGGATAAAGTGCTAGCGGAGGTTACCTTCTCAATGATATATCGGAGAACGCCTCTTATTTGAAAAGGCGTAGGAGAAGGAATTTGATGCCCCACAAGACCATCCCAACCAAAGGGAAACTCTCCAAGACTTGGAGGGAGAGTACTCAGGGAGAGTAAAACTCTCTCTTGTTCAGAAGGTACCTGGCTAGAAACGTTAATGACATGGTCGAAATATGTCTCACTCCTTAAAACATGAGTGGGTTTAGGTGATGATTGCATCAACATGACTATTGTGTCAATCAAAGGAGAAACAAAGTGTTGGGAAACCAAAGACGACTTAGAAATCGAAGGGCCCCTAGGAAAGGACCACGTTTCTTGTACCACAATAGTAGCAGGGCACAATCGAGTGAGGTGATCGCCTTTGCAAAGCCTACAAAGGAACTTGGGATTACGTCTTACACGTCTAGGATTCTCAATCGTATGAATGCCCCCATTGTAATTCACAATGGCTGGCGACATTCTCTCAGCGTAAATGGAAGAGGCTGGTGGTTCATCCCCCACATGATGTACAAAGGTTGGTGATGAGATGTTAGTATGACTCATGGCGACTAGAGTTGTGCCCCCAACATTGTTGGCATGTTTTACATGCAGCGTATGATTGTCATTGATGGCAAGTACAACAGGGATGATGGCTTGAGTACAACAACAATGATCAGCAACGTAGTGATAATCGGGGAAGAGAAGCAACCGTGATCGTTGGATCAAGGAGAACCTGCATGTTCTTTAAAGTGAAAGGAGTAGCGGGCTCACAAAATCCCGAAAGAAGGAGGACCGCCCATCTTCAGACATGACATGTGGGGAAAGATCGTCATTTCACTGACTGGAGAGTCAAAGGAATGGGGTTCCCTAACCTCTCGAAATCGTGATATGAAAAATCACAAAATAATATGAGTCGTCAGATCAAGGTTTGATCTGGACCGTTGATCCCAGTCCATTTCGGAGTTTCGCAGATCGAGAGTTGGAGATGTCAAATAATATTAACCACAGGAATCCTGAAATCGCGATATGTGAAATCATGACTTAATCTGAGCCGTTAGATCAAAGTTTGATATGGACCGTTGATCCCAGTCCATTTTGGAGTTTCGAAAATAGAGAGATAGTGAAGTCAGAGACTCTCAACATTAGGAGTCCCGAAGTGCCAAAATGCGAAATCCCAAAACAAGACATGTCAACAAACCACGTCAGCTAAGAACACGTGGCACAAATAGGCAATGACAAGTGTCAAGCTAATTCAACATTTCAGGCACATGTAAGTCACAAATCAGAGTGACACATGGCAGTTATTTGACACATGTCAATCCACGTGTGATGTCAACAGGTTTACATCACTTCGGAGTTTCGGAAATCGGGAGATGGAGATGTCAAAGAACTCCTACCATAGGAGTCCCGAAGTCGCGAACCCCGAAATCGCGATATGCGAAATTATGAAGACATCAAGACCGTCGAATCACTTAGAGTGTGGACTGTTGATGCAACTCCATTTCAGAGCTTCGGATATCGATACATGGAGCGTCAAGAGACTCTACCATTTGAGTGATGAAATCTTGAAATGTCAAAATGTGAAACACGTTTTGGCTCAATCTGTGGTCGCATCCATTGGTCACATCGACGGAAGATGAAGGAAAGAGCTAGTTCAGATAAGCTCCATTTCAGAGTTTCAGGGATCGGGACATGGAGCGTAATGAAATCATTACCACGGGGATCCCGAAGTGCCGAAGTGAGAAATGGCGAAGTAAATGCAAGTTTCTATGAATTCAATCCAACGGTGCAAGTGAAGTTGAACAAGATCGCAGGGCTACTTTTGTGCCTCGCAGTGTAACTTCTAGAAACCATTGATGGTCTCTACCAGAGAATTCGAAGAGACCTCTGTGTGATCACCAAAGGAGATGAAGAGTCTCTAAGATTCGTTCAATGAAGAAAGAAGATTCTTAGGGGGATTGACAGATGGATGAGCGTTGAAGTATGTAACTGAAACAGAAGGCATAAGCTCGACTGTGCCAGAGAAGACGAGGAGTCTCAACTACCAGAGAGGTTGAGGAATCTCAGTAGAACACCTAGTGATGCTGAACGCGTGGTGGGAACCACCAGAGAAGCTGAAGAGTTGCGATGACCAGGAAAAAGAACTCGAGATGTGGAGGAGATTGGTGGGGGCGTGAGCATGCAGAGGCATGAAAATATTGCATGCACAAGGAGCATAGGGACTATAAGAATGTGGAACAAAGAAGAGATTGGGGTTGTTTTCGCTGTGTAGGAGAATTTATGTGTGTACAAGGAGGCAAAACGTAGGAGCAGAAATGCAATATTGAGGAATGGTGCATTGAAGGGATATGGCGCGGAGAGCGTAAAAGGAAGAATAACAGAAAGTGCTAGGGGTGTGTAGAAGACACTGATGCAGACAGGGCAAAGCAGTGTAACAGAACAACAACAAGGCTGGTAAGCCATTGAATAATTTTATATCGCTATAATAAGTTTTAGTAATGAAGAATTAATAATTCAGTTTGTCTGGGAGGTGCTAGGGAGGACTGGTGTCCTCAAAGGTTCAAGTGGGTGCTTGAACACAGGGAGTTGGTGTTTCCTTCTAGTTGGTGCTAGAGAAACCAGGGAGTTGGTGCTAGAGAAACCAGGGGGTTGGTGCTCCCTCCTAGTGGGTGCTAGAGTAAACAGAGAGTTGGTTCTCTTAGCAAGTTGCATCTTGCAAAAATAGAGGTTGTAGCCTCACAATGAGTTGGTGCTCATATGTATGATAATGTAAAGAATGTAGATAATACTTATCATATAAAGAAAAAGAGGATTTTACCCTGTATGGGTTTCCTTAGGAAATATCTGTCTCTGTGTTTCTCATATATGTGACTAATGCAGAATGTGTCAACGTTTATTTCCCTGCATGATTGTCATCATCATTGAGTGCCTTGTAATTTTTTTTTAAAAAAGAAGCATAATTGTTTAAGCATGGTAACAAATGATTCACCCCCCCCTCTCAGTTGTCCAACAATTGGTATTAGAGCCGGTCCCTTTTATCTAAGGGTAGATCCTAGAGCTTAAACATGTCAAGCCATGAAGGAAATTCAACCAATAAGGCCCCTCTGTTCAATGGAACAAACTTTGCCTTCTGGAAAGTTAGAATGAGAACCTATATCATGGCTTTAGGTGCAGATGTCTGGGATGTGGTAGATACTGGTTATGTAAAGCCAGTTGTGCTAGCTAATAAGGATGACAAACTAGAATTTAGCTTCAACGCTAAGGCTATGAATGCTATCTTGAGTGGGCTTGCAGAAGCAGAATTCGTAAAAGTTATGCACCTAGGAACTGCTAAAGAAATGTGGGACAAACGCATTAGCAGTTATGAGGGTAATGAGAAGGTAAAGGATGCAAAGCTTCAAACCTACATAATACAGTTTGAACAATTGAATATGAAGGAAGATAAAACTGTTGGAAAATACTTTCTCAGAGTAGAAGAAATGGTAAATGCAATGAAGGCACTTGGTGAAACAATTGGGGAACCTTCTTTAGTTCAGAAAATCTTGAGATCTCTCCCAGATAGGTTCAACCCGAAGGTCTCTGCTATAGAAGAACTTAATGATAAAAAAACCTTGTAGTTTGACCAATTTCTAGGAACATTGACTGCATATGAAATGAGAATAGTTAAATATAAACCCACCTCCAGAGAAGCATCATTTAAAGTAGACAAGAATGAGGATTCTGAGCCCGATGAAATTGAAGAAAAAATTGTGAAGAGACTGAAGAAGGGATTAGGCAAATACAAGGGTAAACTACCTTTCAAATGTTTTAACTGTGGTAGGATAGGTCATTTTGCAAACAAATTTCCCCACAAAGGAAAGGATCAGACTTGTGATGATGAGGAGAAATAAAAACACAAAAATTTATTTAAAGAGAATAAATTTAAGAAGAAAAGTCTTTGTGCAAACAATGATGATGATCCTTCAGATGATGAAGACAATGATTCATCTATTGAAGATAAACTAAATGACTTCATACTTATGGCCAAAGAGGACTATGAAAATAATAGCATAGGGAGTGATGTTAATGAAGAAGAAGCTGTGGTTGACATGGGAGGAGAACTTATCAGTGCATTGGAAGAGATTGACAGACTAAGAATCAAGAACAGAAAGAAAAGACAATTGTTGATACAGTTCGAGAAAGACAATACAGAACTTGATGAAGACCTTGTCCTACTAAAAGTAGAATTGGAAGAGGAAAAGAAAATCGAAGAGATTCTGAAACAACAACTATTAGAAAAGAAGGCAGGATGTGAATCATTAGAACAAGAAGTAGTGAAAACAAGGAAAGAACTGGAGAAGTTTCAAGCCTTGTATAATCAGAATCTGTCAAGTATCAAAGCCTCAAAAGGATTAGCCACCATTCTAAATCAGCAAAGGAATCCAAAGCTGATAATTGGTTTGGGTTATGAAGAGGGATCAAGCAGTGGGAAGACATGAAATGAAGAACCCATCAAGTTTGTCAAAAGTACAACCAATGACAATAACAAACCTGCAGAAACAAAGGAAGACAATCAACCACCCAGGACGAGTAAAGAAAATGGTGTCAGGACTGAATCTGTAGAACGAAGAAGCAATGCTCTCTCTGCTGAAAGACGTCATCAACAAGAAAGAAATCAATTTTCTCAAAGAAGACAACGATTTTCCATGTACAAAGAATTTTTCTATGGCTATTGTTTCTATTGTTCTAACTTTGGTCACAAAGTTGTAAATTGTTCCTTAAGACTTAGACATGAGCAATTAAGATTTCAAAGGAATAAATACTTCCCACAACAAAGAATGATACAGTCAAGTAATAATCCTTCACAGATTGCAAATTGCCAAATTAAGTCTGGACACATACAACTAAGGAGGCCAAGAAATAATCAACATTCAATAAGTAGGCAACACTGCAACAATAAGTTTGACTTATTGAATAATGAGGTTGAATGCTACACCTGTCATAACTTTGGACATAAATCTATTGACTATCGGTTAAGGAACTATGAACCAGATTCGAAATCCCCTGTTGAAAATGCCAAGTTTTGGAAGAAGAAGGAAAGTAACAAGTGTGGATTAGTATTGTCTACTCAAAGAAAAATGAACCCTTGGTATATAGACAGTGGATGCTCCAAACACATGATGGGAGACAAAGGCAAGTTTCTATCTCTAAGTGAAAGCAAATCAGGAAGCGTAACCTTTGGAAATGACGCTCCAGGGAAAATAAAAGGAAAAGGGATGGTGAGCTTAAGTAATGGAAAAGGAAAAGCCCAAGATGTTCTACTTGTGTATGGGATGCAACATAATGTGCTCAGTGTAAGTCAAATGTGTGACAGAGGATGCAAGGTGTTGTTCACGTCCAAGTATTGCAAGATAAATTCTGTAAACTCAGGACAAGTTGTGGCCAAAGGCATAAGGACAGAAAATAATGTATATGTGCTGAAAGAAAATACAGAAGAATGTCATCTAAGAAAACATGATGAACGATGGTTATGGCATAGGAGACTTGAACATCTAAACTTTGACCACTTAATCAAACTCAAAAACCTCGAGGCAGTGAAAGATCTTCCGAGAATTTCAAAGCCCCAAGATTCAATGTGTAAACCCTGTCAAGTAGGGAAGCAAAACATGACACAGTTTAAGTCCAAGAACTTTACTTCAACAGAGAAACCACTCCAACTAGTCCATATGGAGTTATGTGGACCATTAAGACAGGAAGGCACAGGGAAAGAAAACTACTTCATGTTGATTATCGATGATTACTCCAGACTTACTTGGGTTGCCTTTCTCAAAGAAAAAGCTGAAGCATTTGAGAGTTTAAAATATTCAAGGCTTTAACTGAGACTCAAAAAGGGAAGAGGTTAAAGGCAGTAAGATCAGACCGGAGAGGAGAGTTTATGTTAAGAGACTTCAAGGAATTCTGCGATGAGCATGGGATTAAGAGAGAATACACAATCCCAAGAACTCCACAACAAAATGTAGTAGTTGAGAGGCAAAACAGAACAGTGCAGGAAAGGGCCAGGTGAATGATGAATGAGAAGAACATTGGTCAAACCTACTGGGTAGAAGCAATACACACATC
>ML833027.1:0-39097 GCA_009831015.1 Picea engelmannii
TTCTTGTGGTCTCAAAGTAGTATTAGTAGTAGTCTGCCTCTTTAACCAATCATACAATAGGTAGGGAAATTCAACAAAGAAATTTCATGCATATCAGTGTAGAGATACATGTCCTTCCATCGCTTCACATTGGTATTCAAACCTTGAGTTTCCCATCGAGCAAACTCATCTTCCTTTGTAGTCAACCACTCTTGAGTTTATTCCCAAGATGGATGCCACCTCATTCTTTGCCTTCATCATTCAATATAAAACCTTTAGGTTCCGGAAAAAGAACCATTTGTAGGCTCGTTCTACGCTTACGCGCGTCCTTCTTAACGTTGGGGAGTTGAAGACCCAAGGTTCATCCAGAGTTTACCAACAAAAACCCCAAGGCATCGATATATAAATCCTCAACCAAAGACTGAAGAACGTCTCACCCGAGACGCCATAAGAATTATAGAGACCATTTGGTCTTGTGTCGGCGATGAAGGACTAATTACATGAAATCCATCCAGGTTGGCATTCATACTATTCATTGCAAAATACTTAACAACTAACGATATATAACAACAACACATGCATTCAATTGACACATGATCAACACATCATAAGACCAGAATCACTGCAACTTTATTATCTTCATTCAACCTTCACAAGCATACATTAAGCTACTCATCAATTGACAACAACAGAGCCTTTCTCTCTTACACATTTTCTCATTGTTACATTACATAGCACCATGCGCTTTCCTTTAGACTCTATAGATATTACAGACCTAGACACACAACCAAAGACATTATAAATCATAGGCTCAGAGTGATCTCAAGGGCATTGACTAACAAAAACAATACCCACAACAATCATAGCATCAACCCAATTTTTGTCGTCATTGCTCCCGTTTATTTGCTTCTTGGCTCTGGCGCTCTGACACTTTCAGTTCTGCCCCACTCACTCCTCCGATTGCCATTCACACATGCTTATGTGACACGTATGCATTCCACGTATCCTCTTTGGAATCAATGCAATCTTAGCTATCTTTCCAGCTCATCTTCTTATTGCTCCACGATCCCTCGTACTACCTGAAGCAATCATTCTGAAATATTTCCCAACGATTATTTTCTTGATTACGGCGTGCATGCGGTATCTTCTTATTTTCTGGTGTGCATCACAAAACTTGGACTGACGCGCATTGGTATAACTTGAACTGGCAGACATTATCAAAACTTGATATGGCACGCATTAGCAAAACTTGATCTGGTGCATGCACCTTCTGTCACCCTTTGCATAGCTGCTTAAGTGCATGAAAAACTAGAATAGGTGTGCAAAACTTTTTTTGTGCGCACGCATGATATTTACCCAAAACTTTGGGTGCCAACAATCATCCCATAGTGCCAACGGGTGGCCATATGTCACATTCAAGAGGCAAAACCGTTTTTATGTCTCGCATGCTAGAGTGACTAAATATTATCCTTACGAACCCCATCCCGATGCAAGAACTTTGATGTGCTTGGTGTTGAATCATGCAATAGTTATTTCTTGATTGATGAGTCCTTTCCATACAAATAGATATTAATAGATATTACAAAGAGATCTCCCCCCATTTTTTACAAGTTCCTTTATTCCCAAAGTAGTGGCTTTCTTGGCCCATTGACCAAATTCTTAATTAAAACCATGCTTCACATGGGAAAATGAAATTTTGAGATGGATACTTGCCTCCTTTTTGGATCAAGAAATGATCACTACAAGTTTTCTATCCAACAGGGTTGTTTTCCCAATCATTTCATTGATAACCACAATGGAATCATCAATAAGTATCAAGGATCTGACCTTGCTTTGTTAGCTAAGAGAAGACTTTATAGAAGAGCATATGCTTTTGCTTGGTTATTTGTAGCTTGTCCTAGTCCCCACGCATAGGTTATTTCCATTCTTCCTTCAGGATCATACATGATCCCACCCGCACCTTCCACTTTTGGATTTCCTTTGGAAGCACCATCAAAAGATAAGAAAAATAATCTTTGCTCTAATCTCCATTCTAGGAAATTTTACGCATACATTGGAATTTTCCATTGAGGATGACTTCTAGATGTATTGACAGGAGGATGAGGATTTATTTTGTATCAAGAATTGCTTGAACTAGTCATCCTCATCCTTTTCCAAAGGCTGGGGAATAGAAACATCCTTAATCCTAGTGTTAATATGTCTCAATATAAGCCTTTTAGCGTTAGACACTACCACATTTGGACTATCCATTTTTTTTTATTAAACACAACTTTATTATGGGCCAACCATATCTTCTAGCAAATATATTTTGGAAGTGCATTCCACACCCTTTTCAAATTATTTTTGTTTCTGAGTGTTCCTCTATATGTGTTACACCTCTATATAGCACCATAGGCCAATGTAGATGTAGAAGACAATAATACATTATCGAATCATGAAGATTTTGCGCACATAAGTATTAGTTAGGAGAAGGATTTTAAGGCTAAACTTTTTCCTAGATAAAAAGGTGGTCAATCACATCTTTCCCATGCAACAGGTGTGATTGATCGCACATTTTCAATACAAAATTGACAGTCGCCCCTTAACAATTAAAAAAACAGAAAATTCATGAGCATAGCTAAGAACAACTAGCTTGTGAAATCCAAAAGGCTCACATGAAGGTCATGCATGGCTCGTATCTCCAGTTTTTGCATACCATGAAACCTAGTATTAGCTCCTCAAGAATCTATAATTATAAGATCCAAAACCAACGGAAAGGGGTATATGTGCAATCATCCTTATGTTGGCGGTTTGTAGCAAGAATCCTTTGTCTTGAGTATGATACCATTATTGAATGTTGGGCATCAACATTAGTATGATTTAAACTTAGGTGAGGACTATTAGCCCTTCACTTGGTTATCTTGTTGACATACGATTCCGGATCTTGCTTGTTCAACAAAGGTGGACTTGGAACTAAGGAGGAGGACTTTGGGTCTTGGAGCTAGGAGTACAATGGTGAATCTCAAGGTAATCATCATTGTTGTTACTATTTTTCAATAAATATAGATCTATCTTCTCCCCTCTCCAATTCTCTATGCTTATGTATCTTTTTTGCATCTTTTATGAGATTTTGTGGATCTGGTTTAGCTTGATATTATTAGATTAAGACTTTAATCATGCAAGTTTTTGTTTATCGTTTTATGAAAGAATGAGAAAGGTATTGCTTGTTGGATGATTGTGCATATTAGTGGTGAATTAATGGAGCTATAGTGAGATCAAGCGTAAGCCATTAGATATGTTGGACAAACATCTGGAATAGGGTATCTACTTTCTTCCCTCTCTTATTTACTTTTGAAAATGCATGTTGGCCTTACGAGAAAATAAGATATTGTCTATCCATTTGTCTGTCATTGGGGATTGCACCCGTTTGGTGGGGGTTTTGACTGCTTATCTACAGATAGATTACCTTATAAAAATATGATTTACTCCATGAAGTAAACATTTATCTTCAGGACAACGGCCTTCTCACATGCTAGTTGAGGCTAGCAAAAGTAATGAGCCAAATATTTCTTGAATAACTACACTAAAAAAACAGGTGGTGAATGAATTCTTCTATCTACAAGCATAGTGCACACCTTGAAGGGCCCTTAATTCCTCTTTTTTGTAGGTTTTCATTTTTCAAGAGCTTGTCGTGCACCATAATCCAACAAAAGATATTAATCTTTGGAAGCCTGTGATTGTGCCAAATATGGTTCCAGATTGGAGATCATTCTGGTATAGGGAGGGTTTAATCTGATGGAGATATCCATCTTTTACTCTATATGCCAACTCACCCCATCCCCTTTGATCCTTAAGTCTAAGATCCCATGGAGCACAATCGCTAAGAGATGAGAAGAGTTTGGTCACCAATGAACAGAGAGGCACAGGAGGATCCCCTAGTGTTTGTCCCACCCATTGTCTCGAGATATAATACCATCATGACACATCGAACAAAGTTTGAATATTCTTTCCATTCATCCATCCATATTTTTAAGGGAAGCATCTATGTGTTATATATTAAGGAATTAGTTTCCATGATGTTATCAGACCATGTCATAATGTATTTTCCATTGCTTAGAATCTAGGTAATCCTAGAACGAATCACTAGAGCAACTATTTTCAATAATTTCCATATATAAGAGCCTCTTTGATTCTCCATCGTATCTTCAACGCACCTTTTCCTACTCCCCATAAATAATTTTTTCCATGTAATTATTTTCCACCCATCTAGTTTTCCTGTAATTAGCCTCCATAATGGTTTTCCACCCATAGAAATATTCATGAAGGATGCATCCTTGATTCCCCTACCCCTTGTTTCTTTTGGAGCTCTAATAACCTTTCAATTTATTGGGTGAAAATTCCTAGTGTTAGGTTCCCCCCTGCCACAAAAACTTCTTAATCTCCTAGCCCATTTGATGCATAATGCTCACCGGAGTCAACATGGTTGAACATTGAAAGATCATAAATGTTGATAAAATGACTTTATTAGAACCAATATGCCCATGGGATTTAACCATTGAGATCCCCACTGGTTTTATTTTGCTTTTATTTTCTCATAATGATTTTTCATGCTTAAGTTATTGGGTTGTTGAGTGATATAGGCATTCCAAAATATTTGAGATATGGTATGTGGTGGATATGCACAGTTGAGATCACTTTTTTAGTGGATGCTTGACTTTAGTTGATTGCAAGCTTGGTGTTCTTCCCTTGAGCATTGAAGATCTCTTGCTAGTTTGGCGAATGCCATGCATTAAGGCCTCGTGAAGGAGCCACTTGTTTAGAGAGTGCCCTTCTATGGAGGTGGTGCATTTTGCATCATGGAGGAGGGCTTCAAGCCCTAGTTGACATGTGGAAAACTTGGTTTCATGTTTGGAGGATTGGAGATGGATCGAGGACCCTAGGGCTTCGAAAAATTTCTTACAGGGGGTAGCCAACCTAATGGAGTACACTACTTTAGAGGATATATGGAGTTCATGGAGGCTAATATTTCATCTTGTACATTAAATATATTGTAAGAAGAGGTTTCCCCGTCGAAGTGGACTATTACCCGTTGATTTTTTATCATTCTCAAGGTGTTGATTCATAACATGCCTTGTGTAGCTACATCACCTTGGGGTCATTATTGGGCATGACATCACGATTGGAGCATGACACTTGTACTCTAGAATGGATGCCTCAGCTATGTGGCATACAAACACTCATCTAGGTTACTGGTAAGGGATTAGGCCCACATAGTATTGTTGGCCTCCCTTACCTTTCATGTAAATAAAGGAAGGAGAGAGTCTTTCAACAACATGTTCATTTACTCGCTTATATTCACTGTTCTAATGAGATGTGACTAATAGAAGAGAGTGCACACTTCCTCTCTCTCTTATGTCTTCGCTTGTACTTGTATTTGATTCTCTCTCTTGAGGCATCAAGGTTTCTTGGTCTTCTTGTAATTTCTTGGAGCAGCTTAGATTTCTAGAGTTGGGGTTTATCCATTGGAGATCAGGGTCTCGAGAGGAAAACCTAGGGTGGAATTGTGAACAAAAAGAGAAGAGGAGGAGGACATATTGCCTTAGAGGTTGTGTTGGAGAGATGCTTTCACTTGGATCTTCTTGGTTGAGATAGGGTTTGATGTTTTACCCTAGCTAAGTTTTTTGGACAATTAGAGATTTTGTTCTCACCTAGTGAGAAGGCTATGATATATACTTGTACTTCATCTTGAGTTTATTTATGAAGTTTGCAATTTTCCACATCTTATGTCATTTTCAGATTTGAATTTCATTTTTATATGTTCTTTGTGCTTTTCTATTTACAACCATTTATGTCTTACTGGTAGGACATAAGTAAAAGGGAAAATTGTTAAGTGGTTTAATATTCAAGGAAGAATATAAGGGGATGATTTTGTTGCTATAAAAGTTCATTTTCATATCTGATTATTGGTTGATAAGTTAACCAAGAAGGGGTTGAAACTTTTCTTTTTGTTTGGTATTCTTTCTCCTTGAATTGTCGGGAAGTTTGGGTTGTTTGAAGTGAATTATTGTGATCTTTTTGTTGTTGTTTTATACTCTATTTTACAACGGTCTTAACGGCTAATAATTATAGGGCCAAGATCCATGAAACCTTATAGGAAAAAGGTGAAATTTATTTTTTTCATTAATTGCTCAAGTGCATGAAATTTTCACACCTTTTTTCCAAAAACATTTCTCCTCAAACCATATTATAGTTGTCCTTTTCAAATATCACCTGCATGCCTGCATCACTCATCTTACTTATAGATATCAAGTTTCCAACCAAACATTTAATATGTAGAGGCTTGGGGAGGGTTTTAACCCTTCCATCTTTAAGCATTAGCTCGACCCTTCCACATCCAATGATGTTAGTTGTCAAGTCATATCTTAGGAAGACATCACCTCCATCATATTTCTTATATTCTCAAAACTACTCCTTGCAGGAATTTGAATGAAAAGGAACACTCGAGTGGATCAACCATGCATCATGATTTGCATGTGTACTTGAAGATGCCAAGTATACCCTCCTTCTTCTTTGGATGTCTTCAGTTATATGGAAGGTGCATCATTCGATACCTAACCTTTGTCAACATTTTTTATATCTTCAATTTTTATTGAAATGCCTAAATCTAATGCATTTGCAACATTTTCTCATAAAAAAATTCGAGAGATTTAGATCTACCTTTATACTTTGGTTGTCTACCCCTGAATTATTTATAATTCTATCCCATGGACCTCTTACAAGTAAGACATTCCTGGTAAAATCCTTAATGTATTTTCCCCTCATTTCTTTTGATCATAAGGTTGAAATTACATCCTCAAGCTCATTGTAGATGTAGTAGTACTATTGATGCCCACAAATACATTATCCCATGAATTTGGGAAAGAACATAATAGAGTGATACATGTATATTCTTCATGGATTTTGATATCAATAGATGCTAACTTACTTACCATAGTGTAAAGGAACTGAGATGCTTTGTAATTGAGCCACCATCATTCATTCTAAGAAGGCACAATGTCTTTAAAGGCAGTAATTTGTTTACCACGAACTTTAACTGATATAGAGTCCCAAACTTATCCCATAGCTTCTTAGTGTTGGATTCTCTCAAGACATTAAACAAAACTAAATCTGAAAAGTAGATTTGGATCATATACTCTTTTCCTTCTTATTAATATTCTCCTATTGCTCTTTCACCATACCCGTGGATTGTTTCACTGACACAACAACTCAACAATCTTTGTGCACAAGCAGTGCTTCCATCTTAAGCTTCCTTAAATCAAAGTTATAGCCATTAAGTTTTTATATCCCTATCCTTGAAGAGTTTTTCATTTTCTTTCACATACAATAATCAGTTTCGTGGAGCTTCCACTCAAGCATCATCGATGTAGAGTTCCCGTATGCAAAGTATTCACCAAGTGGGAGTATGAAGGATCTTGATATAGAAAATGCTAGTTTGGGCATGAGAATTAAAGGGGGTCATCTATATAAGAAAATTTGGTTAAATAAGATGAAATATGTTGTTAGGGTCCTAACCTCCCTAACCCCTAAAGTAGATAGAATACTATCCATTGCTATGTAATAAAGGCCATCATTAGTAAATAAGGCCTATGTAATAGTGTGAACACAACTATTGTAGGAAGACTTATTAGAAGATTTTGCCTCTAGAAAGTTCATCCTCTAGAATTTTCTTGAGAAGATGGAAGTAGTATATATAGAGGTAGGAAGTGTTGTAAAATATGTCTTGTGGAATCATTTGTTATTTGAGCTCTACTCTATCGAAGGTTTCCCCCTCGAAGAGGCAAGTGAAAATTGCTTTCCAGATTAATAAAGGTATCATATTTTGGTTCATATTGTTATTGTGATCATTGTTATGTTTCTTTATGATAAATATTTTGATAATATTTGTGCTCTTGCTATGAATATTACTATTTGGTACCTTGCAAGTAGTATCGGAGCACTTTCCTAAAAAAAATAAGAAAAAAAATCAACCTAGAGACATGTTCCAACCTCTATAAAGAACCACAATGATATGTCATTAAGCGCGTAAAATTGTGGTTGGGGAAGAATACACGCATGAACTACACTTGGTCTCACCATTTTGGAAAACCATGTAACCTTTGTTGGTACCCCTTCAAGTAATATTGAATCAAACAACACTTGTACACAGAATTTCACATCCACGTACCTGTTGAGCACTCAACACACCCTAAAAAGCCTTATCATTTTTTGTCACTTTTTGGGTACCACTTGTTTTCTTCACTGTCTGACTCGATTTCATTTTGGGAAGTGGTTTATATTTGTTTGTTTTCATTTCTCTTATCACCTATTTAGTTTTTTTTGAACTTATGAAACCTCATGTCTAAAATACCTTAACACCCAAATTAAGAATCGACAGTTAAACACTGCACCTAATGCGCTCATGTTCGGCGTCGAAAAGAATTCAAGTAAGTAAGGGAACCACACAAAGACAACAGTCATTAAACATCAATTCTCATCGGCATCAGCAGAAGGCGGTTTTGGTTTGCATAAGTTATTCGCATAAAGGTTCAAGAGATAGTCGATCCCCTTCGTCATCGGCAAAATACAAGAAAGACAGACGTTAACAAAGAACGTAGAGAAATCATTGATAGTCGATGCCATATGCGCTTTATCGGGATTGGGGAAATCCAAAAAAGGTCACAACAATCATTTCGACCGCAATAAATTTATCTCTGATCATCGATCCCCAATGCGTTTTCAGCATCGGCACTTTTTCGAGGGAGCCGATTCGAGAGCACTTGGGTAGGTTTATCGTCGATCATCGATCCTTGACACTTTCGGGCGTCGGGGGGTTAGGTTTGGGATTATAAACGTATGGCTTAAAGAAATTCTCAACTCTAATTGACATGAGCGAATAAAGTCACTCGTCTCGAATGCCACGTGGCTTTACCACGTAAGAGTGTCATACGGTCTACTTTTATCCCGAGACATTTTGGGCTCCCTGGGTCCTAGTCACGCCTCCTAGTCAACTTTTCCACGTCAGCTCCATATGGAAAGATCGATCAACGTCAGAGATTTTGTAGCAGGATATCAACAAAAATGTTCACAGCACAATACCGACCCCCGATCCACCAACTGAAAGAGCGGAACGATGGGACGTTTGCAGCATTAGATACGATCGGATTTTGGACATTTAAGGAACTATTTAATGCCCGATCCCGCATTAGTTGTGACCCCTTGCGCTAATTAGACAACAAAATTTTGAAATCACTAATAGACCACATTACCACCCGCACCTCTGCCATCAACCCACGATGAATTTAAGTTTGAACATCTCTGAAGATATGGCGGCAGATTTGTTGAAATTTCACTCATAACCTGAATTGAATGGAAGATGTGACACGGTAAGTTCATCCATGTTTAAATCTCTAGAATGGGTTTTGAACAGATTCATTATGCACGTAAGTTGAAATCTAGAGCGGCTGAAGGAGCAAAGTGAGCGACTCAAGACTGCACTGACCCTTTTGATTATCAAAACCAGCTTTAACAAGATTCATAGGTATGTATCCAAGTATGTCAATTCGTTGGTTATAATTTATATATTCACACCCGATTTTATTGCACAATCTCTAAACTATGTTATAGTTGTAGGTAAGATGTCGCTGAGAAAGCCAACCACCAGATGCTCACCGAGAGCACCAAAGCTGAAAGAAGACAAGATAGGCAAAGGTTCTTCTCTGGGGACCGTGAGGCAGTTTGAGTACGCCCCTAAGGTGGAGCCTGTCGTCAAAACAGCAACAAACAAATTTTACGTTCAGCCTTCAGCCTTTGCTGACATAGAGGAAAGCACCAGATTCAAGGTAGTGCTCCCACAATGGGGGGATATCTTCAAAAGAATTAGCCGAGAATAATACCTAGAGTATATCCCACACAGTGACCTAGACGTAAGGGCGCTCGATGACTAGGTGTTCCCCAACATCCGATGGTCATATTTACACATGCTGGCAAGCAGAACCTTCATTTTCCCCTTCATAGAGGTTTTGAAATGGCTCATCGACCATACATACAGGCATAAGTGCTTGATCAACGATGAGAATGGTGGATGTGTCAGATTTTTCCTCTCGACATAAGTCCATAAATACTACAAGCTTAGGGACCCAGAGGAGTGGCTCAACACAGACTTCATGGTGAAGTTTTATGAATTCCATGACACCAGCTGGTTGATGGCTTCATGGTGGAAGGAGGACAAGAATTTCACTAAACGAAGCAATGGATGGTATGAAACAATCAACCTAAGTGAGCCATACATCTATTTGATGGCTCTCATTTGTCAGCTATATGGAGAAAAGGATTGCTCCAAGTTTTTGGAAGCATGGATGCCTTTGGTGTACATAGTGGTGATCATTGTGAGTAGCTTCAATTGGGCAGCGATAATGTCAAAACAATTGAGCATCTATGTACAGTAGGATCAGAGGCCGAAGGAAGGGGATGCACTCACCTTCTACATGGCTTCGTACCAGCTCGATGTCATGTGCACAAGGAACGTCTTTGCCAACATGAATCTAAGCTGGCATGTTGCGAAGCTCTCGGTTCACGTCTACTTCAGCATACTATGGGAGACCAGGTACAAGAAGTCTTATGCACTCATCTGTTATGAATTCATTGCTCGCAGTTATTTTATTATTTTTAAGAAGGAATGCCCAAACTATTTGTGACAGCCAAGAAAATGATAGCAAAGGTAGGGCATTGGTATTTAGATGAACACTCAACCTACATCAAATTGTTTGGGGCCACCGGAGCACCACATCTCCTACCCGCTCATGTCCGAGACCGACTCGTTGTGGGAGAAATCTGTTATCAGACCATCCTGCAGGGCTATAATGCCACATTGGTCAAAGACAATAAATGAGAATTCATACCCTATGGTTTTCATATAGGGTTTTATCTAGTGAAAGATACTGCTCAATCCAAACTAGAAGGGCTGGGAAAACTTGAATTCAGGTTCCCGACAAACCGATTCCACAAGCACGATCCTAAAGGCCCGGTCCTCCAACATGCTTCGCAAGTACCATCCTGTTGGTCGTATGCTCATGATAAGTTTGACGACAAAATTTTCAAAGAGATCACCCAAAAATGGGACGAGGTGGTGCAAAGGATGGCCAAACCAAACATGACCAGGTCAAGTCCATGAGCATGGATGAGCAAGTGGAAATGATAGAGTAGTCATCTCAAGAAGCCCTCAGGGCCATGGAAGAATTCAGAGTGGCAGAGACAACAGAGGCATAGAGAAGGGAATTACTCTTGATACAAGGGGCGCAGAGGATCATCGATTAGTTGCAAAATAACCCCGACCTGATAGAAATGACGAGGATCTTAGCCGATGACCCAGTCGAAAGTTGAGGAGAACCAAGTGGCCCAGAGCCGATACAGATTAAAGAAACCATCAAGTCAGAAAACCCCGAAGATCCATACCCACAGGTCGGATCACCAAGGGAAGTTTCGGCTCGATCTGAGATAGCGAGGACATAGGGAAGGACAAGTGTACCAAATCCCTTGTTTGATTTAATTACCATCTACGATGATGAGGAAGGTTCGGAGGTGTCCCTGGTCACTCCGATACAAATTACATAGGAGAAAGAACCTAAGAAAGAATCCACCCCGGGTCCTGATGCTCCAAGTCAGAGTCATCTGCAGAATGACCATGAGGTAGAAAGTGCCTTGGACGTTGAGCCACTCGACATACTGGGAACCCCAATGGACAGCTCGAGGGATGAGCTAGGATCGGGCAAACAAGGAGAAGAAATTCCACAATAGGAAATCGACATCTCAACAACCGATTACCAAGTAAGTACCAAACCTTCCCCTAATTCCTTGGTTTTGGCCAATACCTTACCACTTGATGAGAAACAACCAAAGTTCGAGCCATCGGGACATACAGAAGAAGTTCAGGAACTCGATCTTGAACAGATATACACCGTCGGGAGCCTAGGAAACACTCTTACTTGGGGAGAACAACAAATCCCCGAACCTGTGGATGAGGTTGTCGATATACAAGCAATCGCCTATGACCGAAAGAGGAAATCCATCATGAAGAGAACCACCAAGGAAAGGAGGCTTACTTTGGACAGTTCTATCCTCATCACCACAGAGGAGAGATTGATCAGCACAGAGCATGCCAAGACGTCTGAGCTTATCGGCGCAGGGATGGCGATCACAAATGCCACCCTGGATAGAAAAAGGAAAGATGAAGAGGAGTTGGTCATTGCACTAAAGAATTTGGAGCATCTGTGCCATTTGGCGAAATATTATCAGGACTCCACACAGGCCACGGTATTTTTGATAAGCGAATTCCAAGATACCTACAACAGATTAACAAATGAACGACACATTTTCATTGCAGCGATAGTCGACTTCCAAGAAGAAACTCTTATGGCGCTAGCAACCTGTAAAGATGTGGAAAGATGGTATGAGAAGGCCCACTAAGCAGTGGAAAGAATTGATTACATCAGCGCGGTTCAAAAGGGCCAAGACACCGAAGAGCACGGCATCCGAGTGTTGAGGGACAATAACATATATCGGATAAGGAAAGTGTCTGAATACTGGGTGAAAATGGCCCAAGAACCTGAGCGGAAGATTTAAGAGAAATGGACCGATTGCGAAAGAATTTGGGTCAAGATTAATCGGGAGATGAAAGAAATCGGTCTCCTAGGGTTTGGCTCACCCGAGGACTTTATCGACTTGCATGAGATAGTCAAACAACATGCAGAACAAGACTTGACGTGGACTGCAGAGATAGCAAAGGTGGTGAACATGGTGTCGGGACAAGTACAACAGTTCATGGAGCACCCAATCAAGGCTCGAACAATATTACAACAGTTAAGAGTTAGAATAGTCAAGTATCGGGCATGGGCAGTAGAAGTAAAGGAGATCTTTTCGGCCCCGATGGACCAACATAAATTCTCGTGTGCCAACACATGCGAGGAACTCTTTGTCAAATGGTCAGAGTATGAGAAGAGTCATCCACTTCAATGAAACCATTCGATGACTCTTAGAAGACAAAGAGATGGGAGCGCCATGTAGGCGATGTTTTGTTTTACTTAGCTTGCACTTTTGATAGTTATTTTTAGTTAATTATTTGTTATAAATAAGAGGATCGACCTTTTAGAAAGGGCCGATGGTTTTTGGCAAGACCCTCATTTTTGGAATTGTAAAGAACTATTTCAGAACTACCTTAATTGAGAATTCTTGTTTAGGACCAGAGAAAATTTTGGTTTTACATCAAAGGCATGTGTGATTGGATCATAAGGAGGAATTACTTCTGACTTTATCTCATGAATGGATGTTGTAATGAGTAAGAGTTTATGAATCTATTGATAAGTTAGTTGATTCAATATTTTTATTGTTCTTGTCTCTAATGATGGAAAGCGAATTGTTTTGTTAATGTGTGATTAATGGTTAGATCTAAGAAAACTATTTTTCTTACCATCATTTTATTGCATGTATGTTTTCTTTCGATAATTGTATCTCAGTCAATAATTAAAATACCAACAAGTTGATGTATTAGTACTAGGCTTGTCATAGGTATGAAAATCTTTGTCTGCATGCTGGAGCACGAGGGTTATCCCAAGCTCAACCTTCTTCAGTGGTTAATATTTCCCCTTTTGCCCAGCTGGTTTATACCAGCGCACATCTTTTAGCAGGCCCACCTAATAGAAGAAAATACAAAAGAGAACGTTTAAACTAAAGGAGGAATTTTCATAAGAAGATATCTTGTCAATCACTACGTAAATCCCATCAATTATTTGGCTGGATCGACAGATGTGGAGAATCATTCCACTATCAAACACTGCAGAGTCTAATTGGGCCTCGGTGGCTGGTTTGGTTCCTGCTGTTGAGTTAAAGGGATTTAGGACCCCTCAACAGTACCCTTGGGTATATTGGGAGTCTTGTAGGTATCCTAAAACTAGCCATAAGTCAACCATTCGACTACATAACTGTTATAGAGGCACTGAGAACATTATTCTTGAATAATACTCTCACATACCTGGGCAATCAGGTAGTAGTATGGTTAACCCTCCTTAGTTATAGAGCCCTGGGATATTGGGTCGAGTACTGTTGTTGGACCCCATAAGTATATTAAAGAGATATCGCATAAGGCACTCCCTTGTCCTTAGAAACCTTCAAAAACCTACCCCTTGCTGCTAGAACAAAAACAATGTTCAAATTTTTCACATCCAGGAAGCCCTGCTTCCTACACCGACGCTGTTAAATTTCTACACAATCTTCACTATTCATAATTTGGGCATTATGTTAGCGTAGTGTTATTCAGTGAGGAGTATAAATTCTAAGGAATAAAAAAAAAAGAGTATAAGTGGTCCCACCATAACCCTTATTTGGGACATATCTCAACAAATTCCTCTCTTAGCATTGATCATAGTAGTACCCCTCTTTCATAAGAATTTTTTTGTGTGGACCCAACCCACCTTATCTGACACCTTTATTTGGGACCTATCTTGCTAGATTCCTAGATTCACGTTGATCAAAGTGGTACTCCTCTTTCATAACTTTTTTTTGTGGCCCCACCCATCTTATTACTGCTTGCCTATCTCCCTAATATAGAAAACTACATTGACCAACTTTGTACAACTCTCCAGTAAGCCCTTATGTGTGGACCCACTCACCCATTTCCATTGCTCACCTCCCACTCTTTGTGTACCCTCCCTAGTTGGAAACCCACAACCAAGACTTTGGAAACCACTTGGGTTCCCTTGAAGAGTCCTTTAGCAACTTCTAGGACCAATGCAAATTAACTCAAACTCAGACCGATCAAAGTTTGACTTTAATTCCAACATTGCTACCCTTAATTTCTAGTTAGTTGGACTTGACCACCTCACTGCCTAACTGAACTTCCTTTCAACATTTTCTAATCAATTCAAGTGACCTAAATCCACAGAACAACCTTTACACTAAAAGGTAGTTGAATCACTCTGTTCCATGGATTTTCATTCTAACTCCCTTGCTCGTGATTTGTGTCTTCCTAAAGTGGAGCTGAATATATTTGATGGCTCGGACCCCATTGGTGTTGTCCCTTGACCAACTTGGTCATGTTTGACCTATTTTTGGGACTTCGACAGGCTGTCGAAGGTAGAGCGCAAGTCGAAGCGGAGATCGTGGGATCTCGGCCCCTTTTTAGGGATTTTTGGGTTTCGGGCTTACGTAACGGGTATGGGGATGTCGACCCATGGGTTTACCCATGTTTAGGCCCTTTTTGTAATGTATAAATAGAAGTCTAGGCGATGTAAGAAGGAGTCGGAGAAGAGGTTTTTGGTACTATGCTAAGTGCAAGCGATGATTGTAAATGCTTTGTGCATACTGTGTGAGATTTGCAAGGCTAAGTGCAAGTGATTGTAAAAGACTGAGAAGATGCTTTGTGTTGTAACTCAGGGAAGGAGGATCTAGTGGATTGTGAGCACTTCTCCTGTCCTCTGCGAAGTAAGATATCTTGGCTCTATGCATGTAGAAGATTGACACAAAGAAATAAAGAAGAAGAGTTGGTGGATGTAGCCCCAGGGTGGGGGTGAACCACGTATATCCTGCATTGTGGTTGCTGTGTGATTTATGGTTGTTCTCTTGTCTATGTGATTAAATGCTTAGTGCACTGATATATGCTTAGAAGAATCTACTGTGATAGCTTAGTGCTGAATAATATGAATGAATACTAGAACAAATCTATGTTGGTATGCTTAGTGCTTGAATCTATTGGATCTGTGTGAATACTGCGCTGATATGTTATTTGGGTTTAGTTGCGCTGTAAACTAAGGCTGAATATTAATGAACTATAACTGCTAAGTGCTCTATTAAGGTGTTACAATCACAGATTGATGTCCCAGCTGAGGTTGCAGACATCTGAGTCTTGCAACCACCCTCGCCTCTACCTTGGGTGAGACTTCATCTGCTTCGAAGGGGTTGCCGAAAGGGTCGGTAGTTAGGGTTTTGTTGGTGCGTTGTAGCATTGAACCCTGGGCCTACCCCTGTGCCAACAAATGGTTCTGTTGCCAGGAACTAAAATTGTGATTGTTGGGAACTAAAGAAAAAAAATCTTCGTGCGTAGATCTGTTGATTTAGAGCGCAGTAGTCTAATTGACTTGTGAAGCTCTGTGCTAAGAAGAAAAGTCAGATCGGAAGAAAAGAGGTAAGACCTGAAAGCTTTGTGCTATGATAAAAGTAAAGTAAGAAATTTTGGTTAAAGAGGTAAGATTTTAAACCTTTGTGCTTTGTTAAAGGTAAGATAAGTGGAAATTTTTGTTTCAAAAGTATGGATCTAGGTATGTTTGATAAATTTTGTCCTAGGTTGAAAAGTAGGGCACAGCTAGAAGAACGAAGATTTGATATGAGTATATCTGATAAGAATAGTGAAAGATATGTTATTCCTATGCATAGAAAGAATGTTTGGACTAACGAATGGATGCAGGATCCTAGAAAGAATTTTTTGCAGGTTAACTATTATTATCCTAGTGCACAGTACAGGAAAGGTTGAGGATCATTTAAAAGGAAGCAAGGATTAACCCTTTGTTACAGTTGTAGAAGACCAAGACATCTTGCTAAGGAATTCTCTTGTAGAAGACCTAGTTGTCTTTGTTGCAAATCTATGGATCGTGAAGTTTTGTATTGCCCTAGAATGATTGCTAAGCTTGAAAGAATGAATATGGGACAAGAAAACCCTATGAAAGGTCAAGAAACTGAGACCATGGAAGAATCCTAGAAAGAATAAGAGAATGTATTGCTACAAATAAAAGAAACCCTAAATGATCACATAAATATCAACTTATCAGAGATCTTCAAAGAAAAAGAGCACATAGAAACAAGAGTATGAGACTTCGACATTGACTATGTTTTGTATGAGGAAACACAGGTGAATATCATGACAGAAAGAACTTGGGAAATTTTAGGAAAGCCTGCTATGAGTCCTTCATTGGGAGGAATAGGATTATTTAGAGGAAAGTTGATAACCCTATGTGGAAGACTCACCCAAATATCTATGAGTGCTCATGGAACATCGACAAACAAAGATTTTGAGGTTGTTAAATTTATTGAGAACAACACCCCATTTGTTATCTTAATAGGAAAACCCTGGATTGAAAAGGATTAGGCCAAAAGAAAAGAAGAGGAAGTTTTGGAGTAGAAGAAGCAAGAATTAAAAGATTTCATGACTAGGAGGATAGCGCACTTGATTGAATAACATGAGAACATATCGAAGCTATTTAAAACCTGAGAATTGGATGTTGAAGTTGAAATAACACAAGCAGACTCACATACAAGTAGAGCACCTACCCCAGATAGAGAAGAAGTATTACTGTCTAACCCTATGAAAGAATCTCAACAATGCGAAGTTACCATGCCAAGAGAAGATAAGAATCAGAATGGAAACAGGAATACTGAGATGGAGATCATTGGGAAGAAGGCTTGAAAGCTCAGTAAGAAGAGAGCAAAGATAGAAAAGTTGCAAAATGTTCCAGAAGGGACTTCGCAGAAGGAAGGTTTACAAAACTGGAACTTCGTCGGATATCAGAACAGCGCAACATGGCACTACGCCATGACAAAGAAATATAGTCGTTGAAGTCATTATAACCATTAGACTGACACCCTAAGCGGTTAAAGCAACATTTATGGCCAGAAGGCTCACCATCAGACCGTTTGGACTGTTATCCCCGATTTCATGGGATAACTAGGAGATCATGTCTCGAGGCCCACAGGTCCTAGACATGGAGTACCGAGAGCAGGATTGACCTGAGCATGTCCCTGGAAGGCCCATCTTTCTTCTTCTTCATCAGACCTGTCCTGTCAACAGCAACAACATCCATCACCTTCGGCTTGGACTTGTATCGGAGAAGAATCTTGCTCCATGAGGTAATTGGTCCAGGTATCATGGTATGTGTCATGTTTGATCATTATAAGTTTCGAATATATGCATCAGATTCCTTTCATTTCTGACGACTGCTTGGATCTTACACTAACCCACTTGACCATGGTTGGGGAATTAACAGGGTGCCCTAGCAAGCTTGTATCCATAGGTTTTGGTTAGCCACCAGGGGGGATCTTCAAAAGCCATCGTCCGCTCCCACCATATTATCATTTTATATCTTATCTCCCATCCATCTATCCCATTCCCCTAGTCCGGACATTAGGATGACCTATTTGTGGGGTTACACTTTATCCTGTGGGAAGAAGGGGCTAAAGGCCCAGGGGGTAAAAGAAACTGGTAAGAGATAAAAGCCATAAAAAATAAAACCTAGAGATGCCTCGCCCAGGGATCCCCGAGAAGGCAATAAAAAGCCACTCGATAAGAAACAAGAGGGACCCGAAGAAAAATAATAAAACAAGACCTAGCAAAGAGGATGGGGGGTCTCATCACGAGCCAACCCATTATGTTCATAGGTACCTAGCAGTATGACATTGCCATTTTCTGGTTACCACGCCAGGGTAGTGACCTTTGGTTGCATGGCCAAGGGAATGGGGGTCTCATCACGAGCCAGCCTTATCATTTCTGTGAAAGTACTCATGGGTAACACTGTCAGCTTTGGTCACCACGCCAAGGCGGTGTCCTCTAGTTAGACCTTGAAATAAAAAGAAAGAAAAAGCAATGAATAAAAGAAAGAATAAAGGCAATAAAGGGCTTGGAAAGAATTGCATCCATGACAGGTACAGCTCGCCTCCTACAAAGGCACCCACGGATAATAACACCATTGTCTTCCACTATGTCTGGACATCCTTTGACCACACCACCTCGTGTTACATGGCTTGGATGATATCCTTTGGGAACTTTCTTCTTCTTATGGATGCTGGCCCAATAGGGCACTTTGTCTTTTCTTCAGTTGTGTATAGTAGGTCATTGTAATGTCTTTGAGTTATTAGATGATATGCTAGGGGTTTTATGCATGCATTTGATAAAATTAATGATGAAATATGATTGACATTGCTATGATCTTGAGGACTAATGAGCCCATGGAGGGCGAAGTTTTTGATGTGCAGGACCATACCCAACGGACATGTACCAGGTGGACCAGTACACATGGGGAGATGATTAGTTTGGACCTCCATGGGGCTGAAGAGCCCATCAGATGGTTGTTGGGACCTCATAAGGGGCAGAGATAGGGCAGTGATTGGTCGAGCCTTTGGACAAGAGAAGAAGAAATACATTTTCATCCAGGACGCCTTGGCTGAGCCCAGCCCTAGGGGGTTGACCCACAGCAGGTGGAACGTGTCCCTCTATTGACCCAGGACGTCCTCTAGAGATCCTTGACGTCACCTCCAGCGTGTGGCAGCTTTACAGGGCAATTTGGCACGTGTGGCAGAGTTTGGAGGCCCAGAGAGGGCCAACGTTTGTCTTCTAGTGCTAGGATTTGCCCTACTAAGGACCAACGTCTCCCTCAGAGGGGCTAGATGTCCTGCTTACTGCTCATTTAAGGTTTTCTTTAGGCATTTTATTGTAAAACGGTATGATTTTTAGTTATCAGCCTTGTCAGCTATTTTAATGACCTAATTTTTAATTAAGGGTCATTGGATGATATAAATTGAGGATGTTTTCCCTCATTTTCACATAACACACTTGACTCACACAAGTGAGATCTGATTTTTGCGCCCCTCTTGGGTAGATTTGTTGTCTAAAGTGAGGCACACTTGTTATTGGAAGGATATTTCTAGCATTTATGGCATTTCTCTCAAGGAAGGTTTACAACTAGGGTTTGCTTATGCTTTTCTTCATGACATGTAAGTAAATTTTCTTGCAAAACTTCTTAAATGAATGGTTGTAGGTGTAATTTCTTTCATTTGCTTATTGTATTGTTGATTTAAAACCCTAGGTAACAAGCACACAAGTAGGTCATTGTTACATGTCCCCTTAGAGAGAGATATTTTTCAGCCATTGAAGGAAAGAGATTAAGCCTAGCCTTTGCTACACTTATCTTGTTTCTTCCCTTAAGCTAGCGTTGAAGTCTATAAATTGAATAAAGGAGACATCCTAGGCCTAGGTTGCCTACACCTAGGGTTTTCACCTTCTAGGGTTTGAAAGCCTTGCCATTGCAACACTTTCTCCCTTAGACTTATTCTTTAGGCTAGCCGTTTTGCCAAGTTGATTTAGAGAAGGAGGAAAGAGCACGAGGCCTTGCTTAAGCAACACCAGAGTGAGCCTCTTACCCCTCGGGTTTTGATTCTAGGGCCCTGCCTTTGCAGCACCATAGAACCCTACCTTCTAGTCTTTAAGTCATCGTCCTTTCAAGACCTTGTGGCCATATCTTTTGACTCCATATATCCTAAGGCACTGATTTGGTCTCCAACGTTGAAGCTTTAGTGTACAAAACTACTTTCAAAACATGTTTTTGAAACCCTAACTAACATAACTAACCTAATTAGGGCTGACATCATAGTTGAATATTTCATCTTGGCGCAGCAAAACTATGATATAAGCAATTAAATGAAGATTTGAAGCTTTTATTGAGTAAATCGTTGATTGGACATATTATTGGCTTAGTCATCTCCTTAGATATTGATGAATTGATGGTCTTTCATAGCTATTTGAAAAAACGTTGACTTCATTTTATATCTATTTCATTGCTTATTGAATAATATCAAATAGTCATTGAAGTACTAACCCTTTGAGTTATAGCCTGCATACATATATATTATGTTGTTGTTGTCTTGTTCTGGGCAGGTGTTTTCAATAGGGCATACACTTCATTTATTGGCAGATTAGCTGGACTGTTTGACATTGGTGGTAACCTATGAGGAGGGAACTCTAAAACTTGACTTTATACCTTCTGCCTCTTCAAATCCCAGGTTGTCGGGGACGTCTCCCCTGGGCTACCCTCCCTAAACAGAAAGAACCTCTCCATCGAGGTGACATTGGGTGGGGAAGGTTCCTATTACGCCAATTTGGTCTCTATCCTTTATCCTCTGACCTAAACTACAAACTGAGCGATAACAAGGACCATGCCGCAATGGACAGAACTGCATTGATGAAGGCCTCTTGTCCATTGGAGAGATCTGTTACACCGCTGTCTACTTATTGCGTCGACTGTTGCACCAAAAACACTTTTGCGAATTGTATCCTACCCAACTCATTGCTATCGCGTTGTGTTTAGTAAGATCAACACCAGTTCTATTGCTTTGAGTACTCATTCATCCATCCGAGTTATCTGGTCTGAGCATGCATGTTGGACAAGCTCAATGCCACAGATAAAGTCGTCGAAGAATTTCTCATCGATCTCATGACCGAAAAAGTGATGTCCGTAGGTATTCAAGCTTTCTCGATGAGAGCAGTGCATGCCTCTTCGTCGACTGCTCGTGGATCTGGACCATCGCAACCAGTAGAAAAGAAGAGAAACAAGCACCGAGATGACTTGGAAAACATGAAGCTAATCCCGACCATCCTACCCGACTACATCCCACCTCTGGCCAGCATGGTGAGTCGTGACAGTGTCCTGAGGGACTTTGATTACACCTTGGTTACCGCGTACCTCCCGAAGGGGATACATGCAGTAAGAACACAGCAAGATAATATCACAACGTTGAAGTTCAACAACTTCAACCTAGGAGACCGTAAGAACTACAACATGCTCACTCCTTACAAGTACTTGACGAGGACGAAAGGGAAGAACTCGAAAATCATCCCCCAACCATGGACTATGAACCTCACGCAGTCCACTCTCTTGAATGTGCTGAAGATTCCACATTTTGGGAGGCACTGGGAGGTTAACGCCTATGTTAAGCTCCTGATATCGTGCTACCATGGAAACTATCTATGGCTAGACCAACGCATCACAGTCGATCTGACGCTGATCCATAGAATCACCAGATTGATCATGCAGGGACCCGACCCACAGGACTTCTACCCAAGGAAGGCTACAGATCATGCATTGGCACAAAAGATCAAAGACACATATGGCGATGTAGAAAAGGGAACGCAAGGCTACAAGGTAGCTTCCATCTAGAATGGCGTAGTGCGCCTAGCCTGCCAGCTGATTGCAGGAAAGCTGGTGAGAAGGAATAGACCTACACAGGTCACGGGATTCGTTGTTGACCTCACCGGGAAATGTGTAGAAGGACTCCAGATGAACTGGGTGAAGTACTTGGTCAAACAACTGGAATTAGATTGTCGCGATGCTCAAGATCAGGGCTATGGGTTCCACTTTAGTTGGCTCCTGATACTCATCGTATTTACCGCTTGGGAGATGTCGAAAGGTGTGACCTTCCCAGACATTGAGTCGTTCGAGCCGCTCGCTATGAATTTCACCACACTTTGGTACTCGAGTGATATAAGAAAACAGTGGCAGTCGAACACGGTCTTTCATATATACTATCTCCAGCTGAAAAGGGCTATTGGAGTTGTCCCTCGCATGACGCTAAACACTTTGCATCGGTTCTGACCCCTCATGAAGTTTCGCGCAGATCGACACTTAATTTATATCACCGTGCACGCAGATGAGCATAAAGAAGAGCTTCAGTCATATTACAAGCTCACAAAGGAGGACCTTGAAGAGATCACTAAGGACTAGTCAGCAGACCTCCTTATCCCTGCTAAGCCTACAGAGATGTCTGATCCTAAACTATTTGGTAGCCCTGAGAACACTCATGAAGCAAAGGATACTCCTGGACCCAGCAGAAGGAAGAAGACCGAAGAGGTAGAAAACTTGATCATGCATCGGAAGAAACTGCTTCAGTATCACCTAGCCGAGGGGGTGATGACGAAGTAGACCAAGAAGAGACCAATGGAAAAGAAGATCAGCAGAAGCGAGGTGAAGTAACACTGCCTAGGGATCCTCTGGATGAGACTGGTCCCTCTAAGAAAAGAAAGGTTTCTCCCACGAAACCCACTTCTCGAAATAAATCCAGAGCCACCATGACTAAGATGCAGACTGTGCTCACGGTCAATGACTTCGACTTCATCATCGCAGTTGTATCAGACGCCTCGCAGGACATCTTACAGAAACATGAAGCCAAGCAAGAGGAGATGTACGACAGAATCGAATTTGAACTCAGAGGGGTACAGCAGGCCCCTCAATCCAGCCGCGTAGTATCCACTGTGCCCCCACCTTCAGAAGAACTAGAGTTGGGAGATGAGCCTGCCCAACTCCGCAGACTAGCTAATGTGACTGAAGCTCACCTTTGTCGAGCATAAGATGAGAAAGACCAGGCCACAACAACCCTAAAACAATCCCAAGAAGAAATGGTAGAGCAACGTCGGGTTGCACAAAAGGAGAAGGATGACCTTCAAACCAAGTTTGAATAAGAGAGGGCGCAAGTCAAGCAAGAAAAAGAGCAGTTTCTTGCAGAACAGCTCAGAGTCAAAGAAGCAGTCAATAGAGCACTTCACTCTGTGACAGGCTTAGAGCCAAAGGCAGAAGACTGAGTGGAGCATCAAGTAGCGTAGCTCGCAGAAGCTATCCAATAACTTCAACAAAAAATAGAAGACTTATAGCTCCGAACAATGCCCAACACTCCACAGGATGTGCGAGATCAAAGAGAAGCAACTACTCAAAGCGCAGTTGAGAGAATCAAGGCCCTCGCCATGGAATGTAAACAACTAAGTGATCGTAGTGCCCAAATTTATGAGCGACTCACTGAGGATCTTGAACTGAAGGCACTGGAGTCACAGCTCCAGGAGGCAAAGCAGTAATTAGAAAAAGTAAAGGCGCAGTTGAAGCCCCTGTCAGCAGTCGAAAGGATGAAGAGATCCCAAGAACAGTGCACTGCTCAACAGCAGGTCCACAACATTCAGAGAAAATTCATGGAAGTGACTCAGAGGCTCCAACCAATATAGGATGAGGCTTGCCAACTATTCAGAGAGATTGAAGGCCGAGGAGCAAAACTGGAGCAAGTCGTCACTACAACCGAACAACGCTTAGAGGGACCTGTCAACGAAGCAGTTATCCAAGAGTTCGTCAAGCAGGAGGCCATGGCGCAACAAAAGATTGAAGCAGCTCAAGCCAAGCTCGAGACTTTTGAAGCAAAGCTACCCAGACCAGTGTGACTCGGGACGAGTCACAGGTGAGTGTTGGGGGCATGTTGGCCTTTAACCAACTTGGTCATGTTTGACCTATTTTTGGGACTTCGATAGGCTGTTGAAGGCGAAGCGCAAGTCGAAGTGGAGATCACGGTATCTCGACCCCTTTTTAGGGCTTTTTGGGTTTTGGGCTTATGTAACAGGTATGGGGATGTCGACCCATGGGTTTACCCATGTTTAGGCCCTTTTTGTAATGTATAAATAGAAGTCTAGGCGATGTAAGGAGTCATAGAAGAGGTTTTTGGTACTATGATAAGTGCAAGCGATGATTGTAAATGGTTTATGCATACTGTGTGAGATTTGCAAGGCTAAGTGCAAGTGATTGTAAGAGACTAAGAAGAGGCTTTGTGTTGTAACTCAGGGAAGGAGGATCTAGCGGAGTGTGTGCAGATCTCCTATCCTTTGCGGAGTAAGATATCTTGGCTATGTGCATGTAGAATATTGACAGAAAGAAATAATGAAGAAGAATTGGTGGATGTAGCCCCGGGGTGGGGGTGAACCACGTATATCCTGCGTTGTGGTTGTTGTGTGCTTTATGGTTGTTCTCTTATCTATGTGATTAAATGATTAGTGCACTGATATATGCTTAGAAGAATCTACTATGATAGCTTAGTGCTGAATAATATGAATGAATACTAGATCTGATCTATGTTGGTATGCTTAGTGCTTGAATCTATTGGATTTGTGTGAATACTGCGCTGATCTATTATTAGGGTTTAGCTACGTTGTAAACTGAGGCTGAATATTAATGAACTATAACTGCTAAGTTCTCTATTAAGGTGTTACAATCACAGATCGGTGTCCCAACTAAGGTTGCAGACATATGAGTCCTGCAACCACCCCTGCCTCTACCTTGGGTGAGATTTCATCTGCTTCGCAGGTGTTGCCGAAAGGGTCAGTAGTTAGGGTTTTGTTGGTGTGTTGTTGTAGCATTGAACCCTGGGTCTGCCCCTGTGCCAACAGTTGGCTAGGTCACTCAAATGTAACATTATTTCTCATTGCATGGCATCACCAATGACTTAATAAAATTATGTGTCAATGTCCTCTATTTAGATCCAAAGCACTAGCAATGGTGGTGGAAACGACGTAAAAATTCCCACCAAGGTTATATTGGTTGGACCCAATTTGTTCGCGATTTTTATGAATGTTTTGACAAGACACTCGTCATTTGGGCTATTTGACCAAGCTTAAATAGTTAGCTACGGTTGAAGACTACATCACCACTTTTGAGCAATTGGCTTTCTGCACTGAAGGAATGTCAAACACCTTCTTCTGCGAATACTTTATCAGTGGTCTCAAGGTCGACATCCATGCTCACATCCTAATGGCTCACCCTAAAACTTGGCTTGAAGCCACTAACAAAACCAAGGAAGCACAACATGGGGTCACTACTCAAACAAAAAATCCATCCTTAAGGGTCTTTGTTATAATTGTGATGAAAAATACTTTATGGGGCACAAAGGTAAGGAGAAAAAGCTTTGTATGGCCATTTATGAGGACATTTTTGAAGATGAAGGTGATGTTTCTCCTCTCAAATCGTTGCCCCAAGTAGATTATAATAGTCTTCCCTCTGATCAAACTCAAGTAGAACCCCTCATTTATCTGCAAGCTCTAACTGGTATTTCAGCGCCCCAAACTCTTAAATTAATTGGCTATATCAAGCTTTGTAAATTCATTATCCTCATCAAGAGTGGAAGCAAACATAACTTCATTCATCAGTGAATTGCTCAAGAGAGTCATTGCTATATCCATATAGTCAACAACTTTCATATCATGTTTGCTAATGGAGGTTCCATTAAATGTGGGGGTCGTTGTGAAAATATGCACTCGCAAATTCATGATTATTCTTTCAAATCCCACATGTTTTCCATTGAAATGGGGGATTGCAACATTGTTCCGGGTGTTGAAAGGTTAAGCACTTTAGGCCCCATCACCATGGATTTCAAGAAATTATACATGAGCTTCCAACAAGATGGGCATTGCTACAAGTTCCAAGTCATAATGACAAGTTCCCTCGAGATCGTTAGTTCACACATAATGGAAAAACTCCTCAAAAAAGGTCATTTTGGCATTATTGTATAGTTCCATGTCATTTAAGCCTTTGAGACTCCATCCCCAACTATTCATTCAGACATGCAACGTATCCTCTACAAACACCACTTAGTTTTTGAAAACCCCCAATGCCTCCCACCTTCCCATGGTCCCCATGATAATTCCATCCCACTTGTACCTGGTAGTCTTCCACCCAATGTTTTCTCTTACCGCCACTCATTCGCTCATAAAAATGAGATTGAAAAAATTCCTCAAGAATTGTTAATTGTGGGTGTCATTCGCCCTAGTACCATCCCTTATTCATCTCCCGTGGTCATGGTACCAAAAAAAGAAGGCACTTGGCGCATATGCTCTGATTTTTGGGCTCTCAATAAAATTACAATCAAAGATAAATATCGCATTGCCATCATTGATGACCTTTTGGATGAATTGGCTAGTGCTCAATTCTTTCCAAACTTGATATGCACTCCAGCTATCACCATATTCATATGAAGGAGGTCGATATTCCCAATACCGTCTTTCGTACTCACACAGACCATTATGAGTTCTTGGTCATGCCCTTTGGCCTGTGTAATGCACCCTCCACCTTCCAAAGTGTTAGAATAAATAATAATGGATATTGTCATGATATGCATTTTGTTAATATGATACAAGTATAAATACATGATTTATGACCCTTGGATTCATCTTCAAATAGGGCCCTTGGACTCCCAATGACAGTGCCTATTCACTCGACTTTTCATATTCCTTCTCAAGTGAATAATACATAACCTAACGGATTAGGTTTCTGACATCCCCCCGCATTAACTCAAAGGAGTGTATGTGAGTCCAAGTAGAGGGATGAAATATGGAAGTGGACAGTTTCCAAATGGCTGAATGTGATCTTTGAATCAGGTGGTTTTGGGATAACCACAAACCAAATGGCTAGCAGAAGTTGATGTCTTCTACTAAATGGTGGTTTAAGGAAGACCACAAACCTTGGAACTTGGCTCTAAGGCTCAGTGGTTCCCGAAACATATTTCTTAATTTAGCTAGAAGCTGATGTCTTTTTCTCATTGGAAGTGCTCTCAAATGGGGGTTTAAAGATGACCACAAATTATTGTCTAGCATAATCTATAAGTCTTCTACTAAATAGTGGTTTAATTAATACCACCAAATCATGCTAATGGAATATGGCTCTGACTCTGACTCACTTGTTCTTGCTCGATTGATAGGACTTTGAAACTTGAACCCCGATTGTCAATCATTAATATTGTCCCCCCTGTAAGGTACAAGGTGAAAAGATGAAAATCTTTCCACTGCATGATGTGTCAATAGTTGAGGATGAATTCTTTGGTATGACCGATATATTTTCTTGGCTATTGATGACCATTGCCAATAAGTAATCCACCCATAATGATTCTTTACTCTTATAGGTTTCTTACATTTGGAACATTTGTTCGAAGGATGATTATGCTTTCCATGATGCTCACAAGGATAAATATCAAAACATTGATCCTCCATGTGGCCAACTTGATCATAATGTTGGCATTTAGGAATCTGATCTTGAATTGGAGCAGGTGAGGATGATTTTTCTTGGAGAAATTTAGCACATTGGAACTAGATTGGTGTGGAATAATCTAGAATGTGAGAGGTCACTTCAATTTTGTATCCAAGACCTGTTATGCACTTTTTGTCAATGATTCCTTTCCAAGGTCTAATCATGGGCTTGGAAAATGAAAGCAGAACTTGTTTATGACAAACTTCATCTTCATCTAAATATGCTTATGAAGTGACGTCACTAATTTGATCACGTGTTGGCTGTTGATATGAATCATTCTCAAATTCAAAAAGATAATTGTTTTGAACAAGGACTAGTTCAAATCGTTGATTCTTTTGTTGTATTCCTTCTCGTTTGAGTTGTGATTTAAGCTAGAGAAATTCGATTTTGTTCTGTGAATACTGTAAACATGTTAGAACATTAGTGAGAGTTTCTTTGTCATTTGTGACCATATTGTCAACAATAGAGAGTATTGGAGTATTCAGTAACTCTAATAATTCATCGATTCAAGCCATTTAAACATTATCTAAAACCTCAAAGGGTTTCTTGCAACTCCATGCTGTAACAATCGGACTCAACGATTCAAACTCAACAAATGGAGGGTGTTGGCTTCTACCAAAAATGCACTCATTTACAATGTAATCCAACTTAATTAAAAAAAAATACAACCTACAAAAAAACTACTTGCAAGTTACAATTATTCTTGATTCTAGATTTGAATTGATCTTCAGGATTGAATGTGTCATCGATGCTTTGAGTCTGGCAGTCTCTATTCCATTTCCATATCGGCTTTCATATACATAGGCAACGAACACTAGTTGGTATCTGATGCAGGACATTGTTGATGCAAGTGAAGAAATACCTATAAGTATCTAAAGATAACAAACACTTGAACAACTTATTGGGGGATCAATTGTGCCAGAGAGAACACTACAACAGTGGAAATCCACTAGTCTCGTTTTGTATTATGTTGGAAGGGACAATTTAGCTAGAGTAAAAGCCAAGGAAGTTGATGGAAATGTTTCAAATTCTGTTGCTCAATTCATACAGGAGCAACATGGAAATATTGCACCTATTGCATGATTGGGAATGTCATGCAAAGTTTACCCTTTAGTTTCTCTCAATCCATATGAAGGGAACTTAACTATTAAGGTTTGGGTCACCGACAAGGGACCTTTGTGCACATTTCATAATGCTAGGGGTGAAGGCAGTGTCTTCAATGTGAAACTTATTAATGAAGATAGCACTCAAATTCAGGCAAATATGTTTAAGGAGTCTTGCGTGCAAATTCAAAAGTTGAAGACGCAGTTGAGGAAAAGACCCATATTCAGTTACAAGAAGATAGAGACCTTTATTGAAATGACATGAAAATATTGCACCTATATTAACAAGAAATGATATTTGGCTTCCAATACCAATAGACTGGAAATAAACCACAAACAACCGAAGGGGCGAGTTTATGATGGTCGATTGAGTCCATGATAGCTCTAGCTCGTTCTAAAATAAATTGATATCTTTTGAAAGTGTATTGCAACCCAATTCAAGTGGATTTGAGGATCACAAAGGATAAATCTAGATGAAAAATCAACACCAACAGACACTCTAAATATCCCCGATATATTTTTTGGTGCAACGATTGGCCTCATTCATAGATGCTTGTATCATTTGGATGGTCGATTTTGAAGTGGTTGGAGCAAATCTTAATCATTGAACATATCTTAATCACGTGCATGAAATGAAGAAAACATGTAGCTTTGGTCGTCTGTAATGGTCATAAATATCACTCTAACAAAGGAAGACAAACTATACATATTCACATTCATGATCAGAAGCTTTCCTCCAAAATTATCATGGCTCAAGCTCATCATATATAGTACATCATTTTTCCATGAGTGCTTCCTTCACCAAGGGTTTCTGGTGGTTAAAAAACTTCTTCTGGAAGCGCTGAAAAAGGCCTTGACACAAGAGACCCTGGTTGCATCTAGATTTAGCTCCTAAGACTCGAATTGACTATGTTTTTTGCCGAATCTACCAAATTTGGTGTCATTTGGCTAAGATTTGAACCTGTTTGTTCATAATTTGGAATGTCTGAGGCCTCCTGCCATGAAAAATTGGCAAAATGGAGGGAAAAAATTGACTATGATTATGAGATCATTTACAAGAATGGAAAAGAGGATGTGGATTTGATGTTATTTTCAAGAAATATGAATCTGAAGGGTCCTTGTTGGGTTAAATATCTCACTTCTACTTCTTGGGTTGACCCAGGTTCGGATCTCAACAGGTCTCCAACAAAACCCTCTAAAACTATCGGCCCTCTTGGTAAACCAGAAGGCAACACAACACATAGAGTGCACTACGCAGTCTCACTCGAGATAGCTTTATGGGTGACTGCATTGCTCAAGTGCTTGCCATCTTGGAATGAGTGGGGATATGGGAGTGTATTTTATCTTCTTCATGCATCCATCACGTTATTCATTCCAATATTCCTAGAATTCATTCATCTTTTAGGCCCATGCATGCATTCTAATATATCTAGCTTAACCATTCATTCATAAACTAATCATTGACAAAAAGTAAACATGCAATAAACATCATATATAACCCATAACTTACCATGGTTCACCCCCTCCTGGGATACATCCACAAAGATTTGGCTTCTTTGCTCTTTTATTAGGTTTGTTGCAAAATATGGCATTGTGCGCTTTACATCTCCAATCATACAATCACTATGAGGTTAAGGAATCTCCGTGAGGCGGACTAGATCACACCAGGCTCCTCATCCTGTGACCTAACCCTCAAAATGTGCCCTACTTGACTCTTCTATCCCCTTATTACAATCATAATAACCATTGAAATGACCTCTTTCTCAAAAAATCAATCGACTGAACCCCTAACCTAGACCTCCTAGGTTCTTATTTATACTAGCTTTCAAGCTTATAGCCATTACAATCTTTATCAAAAACCCTAACCCTAACATGGTTAGGTTTGTCTGCCTACGCGCCCCGTTGCTTTTCCTCTTGCATCTTGTTTTTCCTTCTTTTTTTGCATGTTGTTTTCTTTCCATCGATTGTGCACACTCCAAAATTAGGCCTTCTTTCCAAAATTAGGTCTTTCCCAAAATAGACCTTCTTCTCCAAAATTGTGTCTATGCCCAAAATAGCCTTCCTTCTCAAGATAGGCATTCGCCCATTAGGCCCCCAACACTGACATGTGGCTCGCCCCGAACCACTCAGGTGGTGTGTGCTCCCTACACTGCCCTGTCCAGATTGTGGAACTTTTCTGCTAGTTCCTTTCCTTTTTCTCTCATCTGCGTAGCTTTGTTTGTTAGCGCCTCTACTGCCTGCATTGTTATCTCCTCGTGCATTAATGATGTGTTCTGAGTTTGTGCATGTTCTCTACTTGTCTTCTCTTCCTCCAACTGCGCAATCATCTGTGTTGCTTGTTCTTGGAGGGGTTCCAATTCAACTTGCCTTTCTTGCTTCGGCGTCTGCGTTGTTTTCAACTATGTTTGCAGAGTCTTCATTTCTTGGTTGCCTTTCAAGTGCTTTGTGATGCTTAGTGTTTTTTGTCGTTGCTTGAGTTGTTGTATGGCATCACTGACTATTTCCTCTTCCTGGTCCCACTGTTGGACCTTTTCGTCTTCTTTGAGGATAATCCATATCTACGCCATTCTGTCGAACAACTATTCTACTGCCCTTGCTTCTTTCTCCATCTCAGCTATTAGGAGTGCAGATTCTTGTTCTGTTTGTTCTCAAACCTCAGGAAGAGTCATAGGGTTGAGCCTTTCTTTGAGCTCCTCAATTTCTTCCTTATATTGGTCAATTGTTTGTGAGATCAGGTTGATCTTCTCCTCTGCTCTTCTCTCTGGTGCTTGTGCATTGTCTAGGATGCGATTGTAAGCCATTGTTAATATCTACTATAATCTATTTGTGCATTCTTTCTCCTCCTCTTTCTCCGTGGTTAGTTGGTTGCATGTGATTTGTAGCATGTCAGCGACCCATCTACCAACCAATAATGAAGTGAATCCCCAAAGAAGAACACCTGCCCGGAACAAAGCAACAACAAACCAATATATGCAAACTATAATTCAATGGGTTAGTACTTCATAAGACTATCTGATATTTCAATAAGCAATTATGGCAATAAATATTGACGAAGTCAATGTTTATCAATATAGAAATGCAAATAATATGACTTCCTCAATAGATACTGAAATGGCATGGCATTCAATGTAACAAATCAACACACCATCAATTAATTCCTAAATCACCATTCAATTGCTCTTAAAACAAGACATTGTTGCATAAAGATGAAATATTCAGGTGTGACGTCAGCAACTTAGGGTTAGCAGTTAGTTAGGGTTTCAATTTAGAAAAGAGTTTGAGAGTTGTTTGATCACTTTCACTTCAACGTTGGAGGTCTAAGATCAGTGCCTTTGGGCTAATGGAGTCAATTTAATAGAGGACGCAAGGGTTGAAGGAGGATGGCTAAGGATTAGAAGAAAAAGTTTTGAAGTGTTGTTATGGCAGGGCCCCAGAATCAAATCCCTAGGGGAGAGAGGCTCACTCTGGTGTTGCTAAAGCAAGGCCTTGTGCTCTCTCCTCCTTCCTTAGGTTAACTTGGCAAAACGGCTAGAATTAAAGATAAATCAAGACAAGAGAGTGTAGTGAGGGAGAGTGTTACTACAGCAAGGCTCTATCACTAAACCCTAGAAGAAAAATGGCCCTAGGTGTAAATAACCTAGTCCTGGGACATCTCCTCCTTTTTGACTTCTGGAAAGTACGGCTAGCTCAGGGAGAAGAAGAAATGAGAGTGTAGCTATGGCTAGGCTCTTTCTTCCTTCTTCAATGGCTGAAAATTTCTCTATTAGGGGACATGAGACAAGGACCTACTTGTGTGCTTGTCACCTAGGGTTTTGATTCAACAAATTATAAATACATGTAAGAAAATAAGACTACAACAATTCAAGCAAGAAGTTTTGCAGAAAAATACTTACAATTCATTAAGAAATAACCATGCAAACCCTAGTTGTAACACCTTCCTTCAAGAGAAAAACCATAAAATGCCATGAAATGCCTTCCTTCAACAAGTGCGCCTCACTAAACCAGCAAAAATACCCAAGTAGGGCGTTAAAATCAGACCTCACTAATGAGTGAGTGATGTGTTATGATAAAATGAGGCTAAAACTCCTCAATATATATTGTATCAATGACCTAATTTACTTTTTAGGTCATAAAATGGTTGACAAGGCCAGAATATCAAAAGTAATATTGTTTTACATTAAATGTTCTTTTTAAAACCCTAAATGAGCAAAAGTGAGACATCAAGCCCTCCTGAGGGAGACGTTAGGCCCTTTTAGGGCCAATGTAGCATCCAGAAGCCAAACGTTAGCCCTCCTTGGGCTCTTCCAAACTGCCACACATGCCAACAACCTTGTCCATTTGCCATATGCTCATGATGACATCACAAGCCTCCTAGTGACGTCCTGGGTCATCTGGAGCTAACATTCCACTGCAAGTGGGTCAATCCCCCTAGGCCCGGCTCAGCCAAAGTGCCCCTGATGGGATGTCCTCTTCTTCTCCGGTACAAAACCCTGATCAAACACTGTCCTGTCTCTGCCCTCTGATGGGGTCTCAGCATCCATCTGATGGGCTCTTCAGCCCCATGGAGGTCCGAACTGATCCTCTCCCCATGAGTACCGGTCCAAATGGTACCTGTCCATCGGGCATGGTCCTGCACATCAAAAGCTATGCCCTCCATGGGCTCATCAGTCACAGGGATCATAGCAATGTCAATTACATTTCATCATTAATATTATCAAACATATGCATAAAAACCCTGATACATCGATCAATAGCTCAAGACATTACAAAAACCTATGATACAAGATTGAAGAAAAAGACAACATGCCCTATTGGGCTAGTATCCACAAGAAAAGGGAAGTCTCCAAGAAGGTTTCATCCAAACCATGTAAGTGAGGTGATGTGGCTAGGGGATGTCTAGACATGTGGGTGGAGTGAGAGCCATGAATGCATAATGTTATCTATGGGTGCCTTTGTAGAAGGCGAGTTGTACCTGTTATGGATGCAATTTTTCCAAGCCCATTTTTGCCTTTATTCTTTTCTTGCTTTATTTTCTTATTTGCCTTTTCTTCTTCTTTTTTTTTTTATTAAAGGGCCAACCAGAGGACACTGCCTTGGCATGGTGACCAAAGCTAACAGTGTTACCCACAAGTACTTTCACAGAGATGAGAAGGTTGGCTCGTGATGAGACCCCCTTTCCCTTGGCCATGCAACCAAAGGTCACTACCCTGGCGTGGTAACCATATGGTGGCAATGTCATACTACTAAGTACCCATGAACCTAATAGGTTGACTCGTGATGAGACCCCCTATCCTCTGATTATATCTTGTTTCTTATTTTCTGGGTCCCTCTTGTTTCTTGCTAAGAGGCTTTTTATTGCCTTCTCGGGGATCCCTGGGCAAAGCATCTCGAGGTTTCATTTTTAGGCTTTTATCTTTTACCAGCTGCTTTTACCTTCTGGACCTTTAGCCCCTTCTTCCCACAAGATAAGGTGCAACCCTACAAATAGGTCAACCCAATGCCCAAACAAGGGGAATGGGATAAATGAGCAGGAGATGAGATGAAACAGTGGTGCTATGATGGGAGTGGACGATGGCTTTTCAGAAACCCCCCAGTGGCAAACCAAGACCTATGGGCACAGGCTTGCTAGGGCACCCTGCCAATTTCCCCAAGCATGCTCAAGTGGGCTAATGTAAGATCCAAGCAGTTGTTAGAGATAAAAGGAATCAGATGCATATATTTAAAGGTTTCAATGATCAAAAGTGACACATACCATGATACCTGGACCAATTACCTTGTGGAGCAAGAACCTCTTATGATACAAGACCAAGTTGATGGTGATGGATGATGCTACTGCTGACAAGACAAATTTGATGGAAGAAGAAAAGGATGGGCCCTCCAGGGCCATGCTCAGGTCAATCCTGCTCTTGGTACTCCATGTCTAGGACCTGTGGGCCTTGAGACATGATCTCCTAGTTATCCCTAAAAATTGGGGATAACAAGGTGAATAGACTCATGTGGGTTCTTGCATACACCTCCATGTATTCTTAGGTAAAACATTTATTTCAGAGCCTAAGTCCAGCATAATATCCCCTATATTGAAATCCCCAATGTTAGCATTTAGTCTAAATTCCATGCGTGTCCTTCTTCTTGTATGGAGATAATTTACTATTTTCTTCTCTAATTTCCCTTCTACCTCTGTGTTACATCTTTCTAGCAGATTTTGTAAGATTTTGACAGATGATGGGTCCTTTAATAACTTAACACAGGATTGCAGAATTTTTTTTATGTTACTTACTTGCTCTAAAGGTTGTGCTTCACTGGTGTGGTCCATTAAGGAGGGCATTTCATACATTGGTACATTCTGAGTGTGTTGCGCGACTGATCCAGGTGGATATCGGTGGCCACCCACCTTTTTCGATTGGCTCAAAACAGTTTTCTCGCAATTTTGGCAATTTACTATTTTTAGCAGGTTTTAACTTCTGGGGCCATTTTGAGGGCCTAAATGAAGATTTTTCGAGATCAAGGTTCTCAAAAATAGTGAATAGCATGATTGAGCCCCCAAAATGAATCTCCTTGATGATACCTTTCCAACGAGCTATCATACGCCTAAAACAGAGATCGTATGCAAAAGTTACGACCCCGGGAAGTTGATATACTAACTTACCCAAACGGGGCCCACATGACTTTTGGAGCTTCATCTTCTAGGGTTAGGTTTTTGGATGTATAGGGTTTTTGGCGTTCCTATTTATTGTAAAAAGGCCTTCAGAGCCTCATTGTAATCATATTCTTGCGAATGCGAGTAGCCTTCACATCTCTTCTTAGAGATAAGCAACCACCATTCTAGCGAGTCTTTCACTCTGTATATTTACAGTCTCTGTACATTTCTGTCATTAATAGAAATCGTGTATTACTGTATCTCTGTGTTTATGGTTGCATCTCTGATATATTTTTGTTATATTATTGAATATCTACAATATCTTTGTGCATTTATTTATTATATCTCCGATCTCATTTCGTGCCAAAAATAATCCGGATCAGTGGTATCAGAGCAGGTTGTTCTTGATTGTTTTTTTCAGTGCATGTCCCCGACGAGGTCCGAGTATAACAAGTTGGGTCTTGTGCTTGTCTCTCTTGAGTACAATCACTCTCGCACACCCAAGAAACCCTCAATGGCAAAAGAAACGAAAAATGACGGAGCAGACGGTCCTATCAGTCTGTTACTTGAGCAAGCTCTCACGTGACAAAGGGACGAAATGATGGAGAATTTTTCCCACATCCTTCAACGCCTATCGATAGCAATAGGTGCATCTTCATCAAGCGACCACTTTGGAGGCACCTCGCCTTTCAAGGTACAAGTTAATTTTGATATTAATGTATTTGAAGGACAGATAGATGCAGAAGCCCTAGACAAATGTTTAAATCTACTAGAAGGTTATTTCCCTGTTCACAAATTTTCCGACAAAGAAAAGATCACCTTCGCACTCCTTAAAGTTCTCCCCCATGTCAAACATTGGTGGGAAACTTATTGGGAGAAGAGTTCCACAAAGGAGTCTGAAATATATGGGGCCAATCCCACTTGGGATTTTTTTGTGGATGTGGTAAAGGAACAGTATTACCTTGTTGGAAACTATGAGGACCAGTAGATGAGATGGACCACACTACGGCAAGAGAGGGGCCAAGCAGTTTCGGAGTTCACCAATACCTTCCATACCTTGCGCACCAAGCTAGGTATCAAAGACTCCGAGCGACATTTGGTTATGAAATATCGTGGGGCTCTACACAGATACATCCAGACTAAAATGGATTTTCTCGACATCTCATCACTCGGTGCTGCTTATTGATATGTTGTTAAAATCGAGCAAAAATTCAAGCACCAGAACAAATGGGATTTCGGATCTGTAAATACATAACAACCAAAGTATGACAAAGACAACCCCAACAAACAGTCTCCCGAAAACCAGTCCAAGACACAAGAAAAGAAGGGTCATGGGAAGACAAAGAAGGACACCGGAAAATGGTGTGATTTCCACAAAAGCCACTGACACAACACCGATGAATGTCGCTCAAAACAGTCATTGGTGGTCGAGATCAAAGACAAGGNAAGGAGCCGAACCCTGATTCAGAATCTGATTCTGAAAATACTGGTAAAGGACAGATCATTGACGCAGACCCCACTGCTATTGTCACAACCGCAGCAATTCAACCAGAAGAACCAACAAATTCCGAAGAGGGAGAGTGCCTTTTGCATTCACATATGTGGGTGAAGGGGACCCGCTGCATTTTATTGCTGATAGTGGAAGCCAGAAGAACCTCATCTCAATAGAGATAAATAGTTGGGATTATCAACAACACCACACCCATAGCCATACAACATCGAGTGGCTTTGCCAAGGATGAGATCTCTATGTCAGCCAACAATGTCAATTTTCATACGGCATCTAGCCCTTCAAGGATGAGGTATTATGTGATGTTTCCCCACTGGATGTCTGCGATGTTCTCTTGGGCTAGCCATATATGTGGAAGCGCCATGTTGTTTATGAGTCTCGACTTCGTAGTGTCATTGTTACTTTGGGGGGTCATATCTACAGAATACCAGAGGTAGTTCCGACTATTGTTCCACCTAAAAAGTGTCGCAAGGTAGTATCTCATACTGCAAAATTTAACTTCTTCACAATCTATTCAAAAGGATAACAGAAGGACACTGCAACCACTACAGCCTCGCCCCAAGCACCTTCTATCCAACAAAAGCAGGTCGACAAGGCTGCAGCAAAGTGCAAAGATTCCTTCTGCACATCTTCCTCTCATGTATCTCAACTTGTTGAACAACCTCAGCCTCAACAGGTTCTTGACATACTTCCACAAACTGAGCAACGCGATGTCTTCAGCAATACAAGCAACTCACCAAGATGCTGATCCAGCAAATGCTTTTCCCTCTCCCCTGCGAACTCAACGCAATGGAGACCATTGCTTCCTAAGGAAGGAGGATTGATCCAGGTGGATATCGATGGCCACCCACCTTTTTCGACTGGCTCAAAACAATTTTCTGGCAATTTTGGCAATTTACTATTTTTAGCAGGTTTTAACTTCTAGGACCATTTTGAGGGCCTAAATGAAGGTTTTTCGAGATCAAAGTTTTCAATGATATTTAAAGGCATGATTGAGCCCCCAAAATCAATCTCCTTGACGATACCTTTCCAATGAGCTACCATACACCTAAAACGGAGATCGTATGCAAAAGTTACGACCACGGGACGTTGATGTACTAACTTACCCAAACGGGGCCCACATGACTTTTGGTGCTTCATCTCCTAGGGTTAGGTTTTTGGATGTCTAGGGTTTTGGGCATTCTTTTTTATTGTAAAAACGCCTTCAGAGCCTCATTATAATCATCTTCTTGTGAATGCGAGTACCCATCACATCTCTTCTCAGAGATAAGTTGTCACCATTCTAGCGAGTCTTTCACTCTGTATTTTTACAGTCTCTGTATATTTCTTTCATTAATAGAAATTGTGTATTATTGTATCTTTGTGTTTATGGTTGCATCTCTAATATATTTCTGTTATATTATTGAATATATGCAATATCTCTGTGCATTTCTTTATTATATCTCCGATCTCATTTCGTGCAGAAAATAATCCGGATCAGCGGTTGATGTAGACGCAACATTTTGCTTGAGAAACACTTGTCTTGCCTCCTTAAATGTTTCATTTTCTTTCCGTGCATCAAACTAATTCTCTGGTTCAATATTCTTCTTCACCCATTGGTGTTGCACTGGATCTTGTCTTACTGCGTCGGTTCATGTCTTGGCTCCTCCTCGTGTGACTATATTGATGTTTCTTCCATCATCCCTAGCTTCTGCAGAAATCCATTGTACATTCTAGTTGTTCTGGTTCCTCTTTTCTTGGATTTTTCCTAAGAGTGTCAGATAGTCTTTTGTGTCATGGTCTGTTGTGCGACAATACATGTATGTTGCTGGTGGAAGTGGACATTCCCTTGCATAATGTCCTTGCTATTGGCAGTTGTGGCACACTGTTGGCCCTCTGCCTCGTCCAAATCTTCCTTTACCTCATCCTCCACCTCTGTATCCAGCCCGGTCTCCTCACGGAACATTGTACTAAGGTACCTGGTTTTATTGCGCGGGGTTATATTGTGGTTGTGCATTATTGTATTGTGGTTGCGCAGTGTTATACCATTGTTGCGCATTATTGTATGGAAGTGGTACCTGGTTGAACTGAGGTGCAACTTGTCCTGTCATCATTTATGCTTGCACCCTATAAGTATTTCAAATTCTTTCTCTCATCAACTCCATCATCCTACAATCTTTATCATCATGACCCACTGACTTGCAAAAATTGCAGTATGAACTTTTGGGTATTGTCTTATACTT
>ML833028.1:0-18626 GCA_009831015.1 Picea engelmannii
TTTTTTTATAATAATAAAAATATTATATTACAATTTTTTTAATAAAAATAAATTTTGAAAATACCAACACAATTGAATTCTTTTAAATTTCAAACATTTCTTTTAACATTTATAAAACAATTGAATTCTTTTAAAATTTATAACTCTTTCAACATTTATAAAACAATTGAATTCTTTTAAAATTTAGAACTCTTTCTTTATAATTTAACATTTATAAAACAATTGAATTCTTTTAAAATTTAAAACTATTTCAATATTTATAAAACAATTGAATTCTTTTAAAATTTAAAACTTTTTCAATATTTATAAAACAATTGAATTAATTTAAAGTTTAAAACTCTATATAATTGAAAGTGAGAAAAAAATGAACTAAATTTTTGAAAAAATATGTATGCATATCTAACATGTCCGTGACAAGGTGGAATATGAATACAAGGTCCAATTAAAAGTGTCTTGTGCCTTAGCAGGTGGATTCTCACATAGATTGATTACCCCAACATTTTGTAAATAGCTATATTATCTTGTTTTCAACTTCAAAACAAACAAACAAAAAAATTGGAAATGAAGTCTTTTCAACTTCAAAACAACCGAAAAAGTGGAAATGGAGTTAAAAGTAACTGAACGTCACTCTCTTCTAGTGGTATACTGAAAATATTACTCTCTTTTAGTGGTATTTCGTAACTACTCTCTTCTAATGATATATTGGAAATATCATTCAATTCTAGTGGTATATTGGAAATAAATAGACTAAAAATGGTGTTAAAAACACTTTTATTCTACAACTTATTTCTGACTTCCAATGTAAAAAAAAAATGCCGAAAGAGTCACTAAAACAACTTTTGAAGATAACTAACACAACTTTTCAAGATAATGTGGCATAAGTGAAATATATATTTCATGCAACCATTAGCTTTCCGTGGTCACTCTTTTCCAGCGGTACATTAACAATATATTTAACCAAAATAACATCAACAATTTTTTCACTCGATCGTGGAATCATATTCGTCTGTATTCTTCTTAAAACACACACACCCACACACACACATATATATATATATATATATATATATATATTAATTTTAAACAATTTTATTATAGATTAATTTATTGAAATATTATATTTTGTAATTGAATAAATAAGAAAGAAGTTTTGTTAAACATTTTTTAAGTTGTGATGAATTGATAAACTAACTATAAATATTTCAATTCCTTATCAAATATTTAGATATGATACCCTCATTTGTAAACCAAAATTTGTTACAAGACCGAACTCTAAAGGCTCGTTGAGAGGAAATTTTATTTTACACGAAAAAGTTATTCCCATCACGAGAACCTTAAGTGTTCGTGTCAATATTAGTTCTAGGAATTTATTATCAAGGATTTACGAAAAAATATGAAAGCTTCAAATTAGCATCGATCACACATGTCAATCAAACACAGAAACCCTCGATATATATATATATATATATATATATATATATATATATATATATATATAAGATTATTATTAAAAAAGGGCATTGGTATTTGAGCTGAAGTATTAAAGTTATCAGTACTACGTTAAAGGTTCTAAGAAATGATGATTTTTCCAGGATATTTGTAATCTGGTAAGAAATTGTTGGATTCATAAATCCCAATGTTCCAAGAGTTTTTCACCAAGATGAATCCATTTTTACATTTAGAAATGGATTTTGAACAACAAAAAATAGTGATTAGTGTAAAACATATAACCACCTGTATGCTTATTAAAGACGTAAAGGACATATAACCACCTGAATGCTTATTCAACCAGAGATTAGACTTTGTGACCTTATTCCTAAACCTAGAAAGCTTATGTTAAAGCTGAAAGGTCTTGGACTTTTTGTTGTAGATGGTGAACATAATTCATAACTTCAAGCACTTTCTCTGATACAGTATGTTTACCCTCACAAACACAAACATCCAACTTATATTGATTAAAATCCTAGAGAATAACGAACTAATGTCTTAAAACTATAGATATTGTGCATCTAGAAAATTAAACGCCTCTGAGTGAGTTGTTGTATGGGAAATATGGTTAATATTAAATTAATTTGTTAATAACTCAAATTTGATCAAACATTAATTTCTTAACATGATTAAATAAATATGAAAAAATAAACAAATTAATTAAGTTGATATAAATCTAACAATTTAATTAGTTTTATTATTTTTTTAATTAATTAGTTTTATTATTTTATTAAAAATAATAAAATCCATGAGGTTTACCATATAAATTATTTTATTAAAAATAATAAAACCCAAAACCTTTACCATAGAAATTATTTTGTTAAAAATAATAAAGCCGATTACTTTGTGTCGGATGTGTCATCCTGTAGGATGAAATTTCCCCTTTGTGATTTTAAGTCGCATGGATTTTGAAGCCAAGAATTTGTCACTGCAAAAAAAGAATTTATCTGAGCGAGGGAGAGTAATTGCAAGTTGTGGTTATTGAAGACTAAATGCATCAAATCTTTTAGAATATATAAATATATTAAAAATGGAGAAAATAAATTGTTGTTACCATGAAAATAATATAAATATATTTAAAAATAAGAAAATAAATCGCTACTACCGTGAGTGCCATCAATATATGGACCAGAGTGCCCATTAACAATGAACGTGTGTTTTTTTCTCTTAAACCATGCCTTCGAATTTTGAAGGCAAAGTCGGTTGTTATTTCTAACTAAAACATGCAACCATGCAAACAAATATTTAATTCATGTCAAAATGGTGGATTGGAAAAAGACGGGGCTACACAAATAAACTGATTTTATGTCAAAATGGTGGATTTTATTTTATGCTAGTGTGCATTTAGAAGTTAAAAATCTTTGAATTAATACAGGCCTCCAACCTTTACCACATTCACTGGTATGCATTCAATAATATAATCATGTTATTTTATAAAATAACTTTGGTTGAGGAAATTCTTACCTAAAATTCCCTTCAGCAATTATGCAAAAATAGTAATACAAACTCATCCCTGCATGACTGCCATTAATAAATTTTATACTACCTGCAAGTCTGATGGCAGTAAAATCTTTCATGCTTCTTTTATCAAACTTATAAGCAACATTTCAGCTCTTTGTTGCTTCACTCCTTATGCAACAACATCGCCAACAACACTTGCAAACATGCAAGCATTCTTTCCTTTGGATGACCCAACAAGCCATAACATACTTCCTACCACATAAATTGCAACAACTTCTTTCTCGTGTGCTACTTTTCGTTGTTGATCCCATAAGTCTTCAATTCTTCCTGGATTCCTGAGTCTTCTTGTGCTCTCATTGTAGTCACTGTACATGACTATTTCTTCCCTGAGCACTTTTGACGCAGTGCCCCTACTTCAGCGAGGTCTATTGACCTCTCGGTCAAAGGATCTTTCAATATTCTGAGTCGAATTGACTCTTTGGGCTCGTGATTGATCCAAAAACAATTATACATAGGCTCCCTTTTCTCCTATGTGCAGGTCCTGATAGACCCGTGGGCTTATTCTTGCGTGCTTCCAAAACTAAAAGTTTCAGGCACTAGCCCCTTTCTCATTAGCCCTTTCCTTCATAATATTGTGGGCTATGACCTCACGTAAGTGTGTGATTATGGGTGCGGGAAAGAGTGGTTTTAGAACAACCCACTTTTCACCCCGCAATTCACCACCAGTTGCCACATATCACTTTGTTAAAACCGTGGTATAAATTGTTGTTCGCTTTCATATTTTTAACATCCGAGCAAGTTCTAGCCCCATAATTCTTCCTGACCGTCGATCTCTCGCTTTCGGCGATGATCCGTGATCAACGGTTGCTATCTATCCTTTACCAGCCTCTGGCCAACTGTCCAATCAAAGAACTTTTCTCCTTTCACTCACAATCTCAGATCTTCGCAATCTGTTGTAGCTCCCTTCCAAACCAACGACTACAATTGGTTCCGGCTCTTCGGCCCTTGGGAGTTTCAAATCTCAACTATCTTCTTTTCTCCTATGGAAATCTTCCAGAGTGGAATATCTAATGATACATGTCCTCAACAATCAGACGATTCTGATGAACTCTGGATCTTTTCAACCAAGACCATATCAATGGTCCTTTGACCTCCTCCTAGATCAACGATCAAGATCTCCTTTGGGACTTCGACACTTTCATCCTCTTCTTTCCTCCAGAGTGCACCATACCCGGAGTTTGGTGCCATGCGTCCACTTTCAAGTCAACTGCCAAGATTTAATTATGTTATTTCTCCTCCTCTGTGTCCACAAAATTATGAAGTTATGGATCTTACGCCACCTGTCCTCCATGACGATGGACAATCCCAAATCACTTTGTGACTTTGGGACTTTGAGAAGTCCACTTCTCCTACTCACACTAGGGTTAAGTCTCGCGCGCTTACCTCCAAATCCAACGATTATTGGTCCTTCTTTCTCAGACCTAACAGATGGGATTTGTTCCTCTCCTCTGTGCTTCCTTTGTTCTATTGGACGTTGATCTAATGCTCCAGGATCCTCCCCACAACCGATCTAACAATTGTTGTCCCTCCTCCTCCTGAGATTTTGACTTCTTCCACCTTGGAATATTTTTCACTATTCAAAGGCTTCGGCCTTTGACCTTTCTCCTTCGAGTCCACATCTTGGATCTCATCTTCGCTCTCATAAGAGTTATCTCTTCTAAGCTTCAAGAATTAGAATGAGTCTTTCCCCCATGCACTCCTTGTGCTATCTCTTCTGAGATTTTCGATTTACTCAGTCTCCTAAGGATCTCGATCCTTCTGTTTCCTTTCAAAGGAAAACTTCGTGCCCTCCTGGCAAGCTTCTTCTCAAAGCACACCTTGTTGAGCGTTTTCTACAGAGTGTTCAACAACTCTGTGAGTATCTTCCTCTGATACTCTTCTCCCTGAACTTGATAAAGAGTTCTTTCTTTGCGCACTTGCACTCGCTTGATGCTCACCTGGAAGAGCCCTATAGAGTTCTTAGTGACTCTTTCTCTCTTTGAACTCAACACAGATTTCTTCCTGTGCACTCCTTGCACCACTATTGACGAAGGTTCAAGGATATCTTTCCTAAGCTTCTCTAAGGTTAACTTACCCCTGTCAATGCACTCCTTGTGGATAATGTGCATTGATTGCACTAAAAAACTCAAAGAAGAGAAACAATTGAAACTTATTCAATACTTCAATAGTTTACGCATTCAGACCAATATGATTTAAGAAAATGTTCAGATTTCATTTTCTTTCCAAGCTCTTCTCTGTCTATAATAATTTTCGAGCACTAGCTCATTTCTCTCAATCCCCAATCCATGTGATCACGAGTCATGACCAAGTGCTATATCACTAGGTGCTTATTCCGACCTTCGACCTTCGGCTTCAGAATATTTCAAGGCACCACACAACAATTTCTTGGAGTTTCAAATTATCAAAATCGCAAAGTTGGGCGGATCAACCATCCATGTCTACTCAACATCTGATGGCTGACACTTACTATGGAACCTCAGGCATATGAGTTCTAGAACCTCAAAGCTTTGGGACTTCGGAGGATTTCACATCCGTGCATCCGAACTGTTAATCTCTGAACATTCCCAATCACATTTGGTGACGTCATTACATCACATCACTTAACTTTTTCCAATTGCAGGGGCATGCAACAATGGTTTGGAGTAACCCGTATTTCATCCCACAATTCTTCTAATGCTGAAATGTAACCCCTCAGTGAAACCATGGTTTGGATTGCGAGACCGCCTTGGATAATTAACTTCTGTGCAATTTGGGTCCCCACAATGCGTTCTAGCCGTTGATCCTGATGCATCATGATCAACGCCACTATGGGTCCCCCGACCTTTAATTACGTTATATAACCTTGGGCACCACTAACCCTGATCATACAGGATTCCATGTGGTGGAATACTAGAGGCTGACTCGTGGCCCAATCAGTTGGGTGTCACACGTCACGTTTCATATGGAATTTCAAACTTCCACGGGTTCGAAACCCACTGACACATGGCACACATCCCATGTGTCCATGTCACCTATAGGTGACATCATCATGACTCACCACTTTGGCTCTTCGAGCTTCGGAGCTTCAGACTTCTCTCTTATTTTGCATCAACTTCACCAAAGTCACAAAGTCCGAAGGGATTCCAGGTTAACCCTTCTGCACCTTCCCCATATCTGATGGTCGTAAGGGATTTCCCTTCCTTCCGAACTAATCCTACGATGTAGAACAGACTCTGTTACTCTACATATTTCCAAAGGAATTCACGGCTAACTGCCTCGCAACATTACTAGATCTGACGGTCGTAAATGATTCTCCTTCTCCCGAACATATCCTAAGGTCCACATTACTCTGTGACCCAACACCACTTATGTCATGGTTTTATGACACTGTTACTCCTCCTGATCTTCGTAACACGACCAAGGAAACCTCTTGGCACTCAGGAACATTTTGAGGTTCGAAATTGGTCCTCCAGATATAATTTCCTCTTGAAACCTTGGGTCCAATGACCACTTATCCAGCCCATTCAGGCTTAGTGTTGAAAACCTTGGCTCTGATACTGATTTGTAACATCCCCAGCCACCAACAGGTAGGGAAACGTTACCAACACAACCTTAACTTAGCCTTTAAAGCTATGATACCAAATTGTAACGTGCCCGACCATCAACCCCACTGTCGAGTAATGCTACTATGCGAAATATATATATTTACTTTAAAGAATATATGCATTAAATCAAATTAACATATTTAACATGGATTTAGTTTTGTCATACAAACTTAAACATAATTAACAACAATTCAAACTTGCAACATAATACATGATAACATTTCAAGACACAGACATGCATCACATATAATTAAGTACAGAATTAATACTTATCTTTTAAAATGTCGTAACACCACCAGCTTCATGCATACCTTCCATGAACCTCCCAGCCTTAGACTACGTTTCTCATCACTCTCAGCAGTAGGTCACCCCCAAGCTAGAACTAAGCTCCACTGGGCAAGGGAATCCTAGGCTAGGCAAGGTCAACAGGAAGACACACAGTTTATGAGGAAAGATTCTCTCCTAGGAGCCACTTTTTCCTACTTCTCATAGACTTTCATTCCCCACATGCCTGTCCCACCCCAGGAGTATACACCTTCACTATCACCAAGACAATCCGTCGGCTTCTAAACCTCCCTTGCCTTGGGCTTCAGAAACAGGCCGAACTGGAATTCTTCGAGCTCTATGACAACTACATGACCTTCTCCAGGAGTTCTCACTTCCTTCATGCACTCTCTCACCTAGAGATATTTGCTCACAAGCCTGACAACCTGCCTCTTCAACCATAACCACCTCCCTCACCTACAGAGAGTGTTGCACACAGGCCTAACAACCTGCTTCTTCAGCTCTGTTCCATCACAAGGAGGACCATAGTATGGCTCAGCAAGGAACGAATGACGGTAGCCAATCACACTTAGCCAAGGAACTTTGTGGCCACAACAACCCACAGTTAAAACACACGCAACATAGACAATTGAAGTATGCTCAGGTTTCATAGAAGACAGTGACCCAGCCAATTAAGCATGAACTCGAATTTGCAGAATGGATAAATCAGGTTCACAGAACACATAGGAGACATGATTTCGTCCATGGGTTTGCCACTGGTTTTCATATGCGTGAGAAGGAAATTATGCAGAGGTCGATAGTGGAGGCCAAACGTAGAGACCAAACAAAATTCATGGGAATACACCAGTTGATCACAGAGGTCTCATGGTTTTAGGTTTCAAAGCTACGTGAGGAATGCAACGATTAGATGAAGAGGTAATACGGTTCAGACCACGGACAAAAGAATGGACGAGGAACCGCTAACTCAGACGGAGTATGGAAGAATAACTCATGGGTTACTCCTTCCAGGGTTCTTGGTGGATGTCTCCATTCACGGTTAGACAGTAGTTAGAGAATCGCCAGACTCCACAAAACAAACCCCCAACACAACTCAACTCATCATCTTTTAATGCATTCGCCGAGGTCGAAACTTGTCTTCCTGAAGCTACATGCACTACATTTGCATTCATTCCCCTTTCCCAGGAACTTAGGACATCACTCATCAATTGTACACCTTAGCCTTTAGGAAATAATAATAAATTATTATCCCCTTTAGAGATAATCCCCCTAGCATAGCCCTTAGGCCCACACACTTAGCCTCCTCCCTTACCCAACCTTGTGGAAGCTTAGTCCCCCATCACTCTTTCTTCGTGGTCAGTTTGCACACAATGATGTTCATATTTTATTAATGATCTGCATAATTACATATACAAAATCAGGCCCCTGGCCTTTAACACTTAGGCTCTCCGGCCTAATAAACACATAAGCCCGCCAGCTCATCAATACTTGGCTCACCAGCCTACAAAACATGATTTGCAATTCATAAACATGATTTACAATTCATAATATGAGTACAATTCATAATATAATTGGGGCACTACCGGGAGATATTACATGACTCAGATCGATTTCAAGGCTCGACACCGTTGAAATCTTGTTCACATTCTTCATTCATTGGAAGTTGTGCAAATATGGTCCATAATTGTCTTTATGGATTTCGAAGATGCTAATATTCTATTTAGATGAACAAAGTGATGCATTCTATATAATGTTTTCCATAAAATTTTTGGAGTCAAGAAGTACCTGAAATTGAATTTTCTCCCATTTGTTGACAAGTCAGTTAATTGAATCCTTTGTTCAAACCTTCAGATCGAATATTTGCACACATATTCATTGTTGAATCATTATTTTTCTACATTATCTAAAGTTTGAGGTGAATGTTTTTGAAAGTCTTAATACAAGTAAAAATTTACATTGTTTCAGGACATATTGGCCATCTCTATCCAAACACATTGCTTGAGATGGCAATGTTCCTACTAAATGTGTCAATGTATTTGGTATGGCATGCGTTATTTTCACAAGAGGTGCAAGCTTTTCAGTAAATACATATGGTAATTTCATTTTTTGCTTCCATATTATTTTTAGTACAAAATTAAGATTGTTTCATGTAATTTCAATTTTTTGCTTCTATATTATTTTTAGTACAAAACTAAGATTATGTAGTTGTGAAAGACTAATCGTATATATTATTTTTTCCTAGCTGCAAACCTATAGTCATTTCAAGTTTTTGAAGATTTGAACAATTTCTTTTATGCCAAACTCCTCTTCCCACATTCAAATTTTTTCTTTGCCATTTCAACTGCTTCTACACTTCTAGAAGAAGATGCATGTCTCAAGTTTGCAACTGAGCATAGTGGTTATTCGAAGGATATAAAACCAGAGCCCAAGGATGATAACCAATTGATTTTTTTTTTAATCACAAACTGGTTTGAAAGTGAGAAGTAGTGAGCCATTAGGCGAAGACACAGAAAGTAAAGGCCAAAATGGTGGCCAAAAGTTAGAAAATGCATCAACACTATGTGTCAAAAATCTACCAGAACACCATCAAATCAATGAATGTGGAAGACATAATAAGGATTTTTATGAAATGAAAGATTCTAAATTATGAGAAAATGGCAGAAAAAGAACAATGGTATGGAGAACAAGTTTCAAGATTTCTTTTTGTAGCAGGTCGTGGCAAACCAGAGGTAGCAATAGCCGCAACAGTTCCTTTGATAGTTCTTGATTGTATAGGTTTGACTATGTTTTTGAACAATATATGATGTTTTAATATGTATTCAATTTGATATTTAATTATACACAAAAACATTTGTATTTATTTTTTGTTATAGTATAGGGTTTATATCTATTTTATAGAGAAATGAGAAGAAGAAATGATACCAACTAGAAAAACTATTTAGTGGCTTCAACTAGAACAACTATTTAGCAGCTTCAAGTTGTTAATTGTGTCTTTAATCAAGCCACACGTTCCACATATCCCATTATCTTATCCACTTCAAAACTTGCTTGTCCGACAGAGACTACGCTTCCATGCAACACTTGATAGAAAATGGTCCACAAAGGTAGTCGATCATCGACATTTGAGCTGAAGCATTAAAGTTATCTATGTATTATATATTCTGATTAGAGAGAATAATAATAATTGGTCATCTTAATCAATGGAACCGTCAATTCTACAGTCAATTGATATGGAGGAACTAAAGGACATATAACCACATGCGTGCTTATTCGGCTAGAGATTCGACTTTGTGACCTTATTCCTAAACCTAGCAAGTGTATGTTAAAGCTAAAAGGTCTTGGACTTTTTGTTGTAGATGGAAAACATAATTCTTATCTTCGAGCACTTTCTCTGATACCGTATGTTTACCCTCCCAAACACAAACATCCAACTTCTATTGATTAAAACTCTAGAGAATAATGAACTAATGTCTTACAACCATAGATATTATGTATCTAGAAAATTAAACACCCCATAAAAATGTAAATTTGACTTTCTAAAAGATAAAAAGTTAATAGTGAAGTAAATGGTTAATGTCAAGTTAATTTGTTTATAACTCAAACTTTATCAAACACTAAATTCTTAACATGATTAAATAAATGTGAAAAAGTAAACATGTTAATTAAAGACCTATCAATTTAATTATTTTTATTATTTTATTAAAAATAATAAAACCCATTACCTTTACTATATAAATTGTTTTATTAAAAATAATAAAACCCATTACCTTTACCATATAAATTATTTTGTTAAAAATAATAAAGCCCTTTACCTTCATTATTTTATCAAAATAATAAAACCCATTACTTTGTATCGGATATGTCATCCTGTAGGATGAAATTTTCCCTTAATGATTTTAAGTCGCATGGAGTTTGAAGCCAAGAATTTGTCACTGCAAAAAAACAAGATGGAGAGTAATTGCAACTTGTCATTATTTCTAGCTAAAACATGCAAACAAACATTTAATTCATGTCAAAATGGTGGATTGGAAAAAGACAAGGATGCACAAATAAACTGATTTCTTCGTGTTTAAATATCATTTGAGAATATCGATACATAACATGACATCCTCAAATTAGTTATCAATTTGGACAAGATCTTTTATGTCTACAAATTCAAATGATAACTGTAGTTTTAGTTATAGTTTAATGATATCATTTTTTTTAATAATAATTTAATTTTAAGATTACCATCAAATCAGATATTAAATTGGTGTTTGAGATTACTTTCTTTATTGAACAATAAGCTTTTTTCATTTAACTGTTTAACTGGTAAAATCTGCCAAAATATAAATATAAATTTTTTCTAAATAAACTAATTTTATCATCTAAACACTGTAACGAATAAAATCTAAAAAAATGTACACACAAAAAAATTCTAAATAAAATAATTTAAAAAGAAAATTCTAAATAAACTAATTTAAAAAAAAATATATGAATATTTAGAACAAATCACAAGTTCAAAATCCCAAAGAATATTTCTGTTTCTGACAACTCATCTATTTTTTAGTTAATGATCACACAGAGTCCTAAACCCAGTCAAATTAGGTTTCAATAAAACATTTGACTGGGATAAATCTCTGACTACCCCGTGACCTGGAAATTGTACTCCAATAAAGTCTTGCCTGAACGATTGATTGAAATATTGATAGTGGACACCTATGTCGCGAAGAAAATGTTTAAAAAGTACAGCTGGTGGATAGGACGGATGCCCGTCACCTGCAACGTCGAAGTAACCTAAAATAACTCGGGAAAGAAGATTTCTCTGAGTTAGCACTGGCCAACTTTTTCAATTTCTACCAAATGTCGCATACTTTTATTTATAAGGCTTCCAAGGACCCACATATTGACTTGCTTGTACCAGAAATGGTTGAGATACTCTGTGTAGCTATATAGCCGATGTGGTTATATCGTGCTATCTGATACCCTCCTCAACAGGAAGAACAACTCTTCGTAGCAGCCGAACTATCATCCTTCTCTCTGTTGGCAGCCAATTCAATTTTTTTAATTGCTATATAAGCTGCCTACACCTTTTGTCTCCTGGACGTCAAGTCATCATCGCATTTTGCAAGCAGACATTCTTTTTATTCCATGCGACAATTGCAATTGGTTTCGATTTAGTTTTCACGACTGAAAGCGTGAAAACTCCTCCATCACTATTTGGACTGTCGTGATCTTCTCATTGATATTCTGAAAAGCACTTACCTTTGGTTTTCTATTAAGTGGCTGGGATGATTTTCAAACTACGTCCATTTACCTACTTTTTCTTTGATTGCGCATTTTTATTTTATTCGATTAATAAGCCATTGAGCATGCAAATTTATTGGTTACATTTGATTCTATAAGGGTCATGGTTGATTTTGATATTATATGATATGATCCTTATTGTTATGAGCTCTTGACTTATCGATTTTATGAGATCTTTTGTTACAATATTTTAAAATAACTTCGAATCAAAACATTTGATTATGCAACAAGCGCATTGGTAATATCATGAGTTTCATGGAAATAGCTTGAAGTTATGCAATGGTGCGTTGGTTAACTTTGGGTTTTGGTTTATTGGTTTGAAGTTATGCAATGACTCATTGATATAATATATGGTCTTGGTATGGCAAGTTGATACAATTATCCACCGCCCAAATTGTCGGGTTGGCCGATTCATATGGTTTAAACGATATTATGGTGGATGGAACAACACTGTACTGTGCCATTATTATCCTGCATGGCGGTGATAATCCCACCACCTTCGCACACATACAATTAATTCATTCCCCTTTGAGCACTTGTAGCTGTTAGCCGTAACGGGTTTCACCTCTGTGTATTGTATTGATCAATCCAAACCCTACTATGCACACAAGCCATGGCTCCAGTCGTAAGGGTCGAGCCCAACGGTTGCCAAGCATTGCTGATGTTCGATGGCGCTTATAGCGACCTGGAAGAGTCCAGATGGCTCCCGTTCATACGAAAGTTTAATGGCTTTAACCCTGGTGTGGCTCGGCAATTTGTGTTAACCTTCGATGGTTTCCGAGCCAAGGTTGGGGATGTGCAACTGGAAATTAATGAGCAATTTCTTAGTTTGGCTACCAGTCTGCCTGCTACTGGACAGAATTGGTCGAAAAATTGCAAGGTAAAAGATGTCCCGTGGACATTGTTCTTCCGATCTCGGATGGTGAACTCCTACGACAAAGGATTGCCCGCAAATATGCTAAAACAACGTTGGCATGACCTGCTAATGATAATCAAGCAATTCATTACTTGCGAGGGCAGGTATGGGTTCGTTTTCTTGTTTCACCTTTGTCTATTGATGGTTTTTATAGGCTTCGAGATTAATATGCCTCACTACCTGCATAGGAGTCTGTTTAAGATGGCTAAAAGGTACAAAAGCAACCAGGCCGATACCAACCTCTTCCATTTCGGGTTAATTAAAATTCTTATGGTTTATGAGTTGGGGTTACGTCGTGACTGTTGGGATAATTTCCTTAAACGTAATGATTTTGCTGACTCGATCCCACCACAGGTTGATAAACCTGTGGTGAGCGAAAGCAAGCCTATCACCCCTGTCCCTTACAACGCCCTGCTACCCAAACCTCTACCCGAGCCATCTATTGTTCTACCCATTTCTGTGACCAAAGATGTGGAAAATGTCAAACCAGTGGCTAAAAACCCCAAAACCAAACCTAATGCGAATTCTAAAGGCAAGAAAAACGCCTGGTTAATCTCTCGCATGGCAAGAAATAAACCGAAACCCCCTATCAACCCGGAGCCTATCATGATCAGTGAAGATTCTGATTCAGAGATTGAACGTTTCCTTGCAAATGAGTATCCCTACTCAGAAGGCCTGAATGACAAACCCTCATACGAATTTGTAAAAAACCTACCACCTTGTTTGCGTAATGATCCCAATTCTCCAGGCATTGAAATGCCTCGTGGAACCCTCGGTAACTTGTCGAAACCCTCTCCTTCTCAACCAACTTCTCCACCATGCGATCAGTGTGGCTTATGGTTGGAAAGATACTACCTAGATGTGTCGATGTTGCAATCCAGAATTCATGCTCTGGAGGATCAAGTGGCAAAACTCACCAGTGACAATGCGAAGGTGCAACCCACTGACAAGAGACAACGAACAACATGTTCAATTCTATTCAAGAACGTCGAGTCATCTACAGCAATCGTCAATTCGAAATTGGCATAGTCCGAGCAACCTCGCTGGTATGACTGTCCCCTGTTTATATATGTGACACATTCAGAAGCTCTGTTTACAGCGTGGATTGGTGTTGACACATAAGCATGCATTGCTGTATATAATTTCGTTTTGATAAATCAAATTTCGTTATCGTTTTAGTTTTGATTTGATCCTATTAATCATAATGTGGATTTGGTTGCTTAAAATTGGTTGCAATTGAATGTTCTGTTGCATCTATTATAGACACAAACTGTTTTGCATTTCAAATTTTGAAACACGATCTATGTTTTGATCCGAATTGGTTATGATGCACATGATGGGTAAACGATGGCTATCTGTTACAATTTTATTTACATATGACTTTGACCAGCTCGTATACGGTTTGGATTATGTTTAAAAAGGTTTTGTTTTATATTTACCCAAATCGTGAATTGATACAAATCGTAACAGTCTTGCAGGTCCCATCCAGTCAATTCGTTGTGGCCCATCGACCCTGTTCTCTTTTGAATGGAAATGACGATGGATATTCGGTTATGAATGGATTTGTAAAACGGAAATGATCATACCCAGGATGACGAATTGTTCCATATTTGATTCAAACCCGATTTTATGTGATTGCTACCCAGCTTATGGTTATCAATGCTGTTAAATTTTGACTGTGTAACGCCCAACAATCTAAATCTATGGCAAAGATGGTTAATATTGTTTTGCACTTTTCATCTTGACTGTATCATAACAGCCTTCCCCTATTGGTTTTTGATTGAAACAATAGGAATCTTATGCTTATCGTTACAACAATATCAAATCGATGTTGACCATGGTAGATTATGAGTTTGTTGGATTAAATTATGGTTGTGATTGTATTGGATTACATCGAATCCCATATGATATGATTCACCATTCATTTCATTTAGTATGAAACAATTTGATTGCTATACGACCTAGTTTTATGGTAACTAAAAACAAAGCATTTTTTTTACTCTGTTTCGATTGCATTCATTTTGATATTGTTTGATTTACATGATAGTTTCACTTGAATCATTGGTAATTCATTTTTTGATGATTAATAAAAGATGATTGGATTTTATTTTATTTGATTGCTATCTGGTCTTGTATGCTATTCTAGACTAGATACAGAATCAAAAGATTCTGTAGCTAAGTCTGTGGAATAAATTTTTTATTGTTTTTTTAATGAAATATCTTTCTAATTGGATATTTGTGTTCTATTGCAGGTAAATTCGAATTGGCAGTAGATATGATGAGCAGTTAGGGGATGTCTCAAAGATTTCACTTGCATTTTATTTTCTTAGTTTAGGAGATTTGGGGATATCTCCCAGATCATGTAAAACTGTTTGATATTATTCACAAGGAAGTTTTACCTTGTGAACAGACTTATAAATACTTATGATTTTTGTAATAATGATCATCCTCATTCGTGGGAGAACAAGGATATGGAGTTCTAATACAGACTTGAGTAGAATTGATCTTTTGTCACAGCTTTAGCTTCTCAATATATCAACATTTTGTTTCATGTTTTGTATATCACTTTGTTTATGATTTATGACTACTTTAGCTATCTAGATCATGTGCAAATGATATAATTTTAGTCACTGTAATCCATATCTGGTTTCTTCCAATTGTATAAAATACATAACAATTGTTAATTCAGTTTGTGAATGACATGTTTATCTTCTTCATGAGTTGAATTATATAATATGAGTTTTTGCATAACAGGTTTCCCTTATTGCAGAGATTTGTATATCTTATAATTGTTATGATATTTTTATGTCTTGTTTGTCCTATAAACCAACTCGAAGAGCAGCACAGCTGATCATTTACGAGAAGCTATTGAACCAATTCGGTGCGAGTTTACTTCCTCCGACCAGCTTCAGAGTCATCAAACGCAGGACAAATTAGGAGCACTTTCAGGTCAATTAGTCTTTTGTTTACTGTTTTTATTAAGTAGTTTAATATAAATATAAGTAGAATCAGATTTATATTAGATCGTTTAATTTTAGAAATTATATTAGATTGTTTAATTTCAGTAGTTTTATTTCTTTTTCATAAAATATAAAAAAAATCGAAAAGCATATCTTGCTGTCTTTGGGCAGTAATCAATTGCGTTTTGTAGGTTTTAATCAAATCTGTAGATTATTTATAGTGTACATTTGTGAATAAGTGATATTGCAGCTGATAATTAGATAGTTGATTTGAGTTATTATAATAGTAGTTAGTGGATTGTATATAATAATTAGAATAGTTATATTTAATTTAGCAGTTTGTTTTAATTAGATTAGTGTATTAGTTAGTTTTAGTTAGTTTAGTTTCTTTCATTTAGTTTTAGTTAGTTTTAATTTGTTTGTTTTCTTTGTTTTAGATTACTTAGCTCAGATCAATTCTCTCTTTGGTTCTCATAGGAGACCTTAGAGCGGCCAACGGAGCCGTTAAACTCGTCAGGGTGGTCCATTCCAAACGGCTTGGGTTATTTAGACAACCCCGGACCGGTTCCACTCTCCCAGTCGACGGACGGTTAATTTCGCCTGTCAACACTCTCCTCTCGTCTTTACACCACCGTTGTGTTCACAATTCGAATCTCCAGGCCACCTCTCAGTCATGGACTCTCAGAAGCCCAGAAAACGTGGTCGTGAGCCCGAGGCTCTTCCAGACTCCATTGATGTGTCGGAGCTGAAACACTTCCACGACGAAGAAACAGATCAATTTGTTCATCTAATGCAATTAGACAAAACCATAGAAAACGAAGAAGAAGACTAATACGCTCCCATTGAACAACTCGTAAGCGAAATCATGAGAAATCTAGAAGAAGAAATTGCTGCTACATGTTCTAGTTTTATTCTACCCTCCATATTTGCGGATAATGCAGTGATAGCGTCCGATATTTATAGAGACCATGAAGGTCAAACTCTAGATTCAGATGCATGGTTTGATCTTTCTTATCTCGTGAATGCTTCAGATGACGAGCTCGACATTCCTCCGAGCCCCACTCTAGACTTGAAGGACGAAGTCTGTCTATCTCAGAAGGAAACATCTGCGGCTTTTTCGTAGAACCCGGATCTTAAATCCCTTTGTGAAAAGTGGCAGTTCGAGGATGACTTTGAGAAATACCAACAATTAATAAGCCTAGTCATAGGTTTGTACAAAGATGCCTGGAATGCAAGCCAACTACAGGATTGTAAGAATAGAGATTTTATAAGCCCGGGCATGTTATTTGACGACAATTTTCCTGAGACATGGAGACTGGAAGCTGTCTGTGGCATCTAACCTTTGCAAGGGCTCATTAAGACTGTATGTAGTTATAGTTGTATAGGGTAGTTAGAGTTGTAGCATACAAACTTTCAATGTTTTAACATGGAAAACTTTCTTTAAATATGCAGCAAAATTTGTGCGATTGTTGTAATTTACCTCTTTTGTCGCGGTTGTTGTAGTCACACCTTTAAGTCCATCAATATGCACTGCTCATGTTGATGGGCCACTTAATTTTTTGGGGACTAGCGGCATATATTTTGTGAAACATAACTCCTTTGCTCCTATAATCAGAGAGCTATGCCTCCCATCTTATAGGCCCTCGTTGATTGCACGATATATCTACCAACCTTGAAGCAAGCACTATAAAAGAGTAAGAATGATTGATGAAGCAATAAGTAATAGTGATTGATGGAAAATGTTATGTTATGTTATTTAGTTATATTAGATGTTATCATTAAAATATGTTTTATTTTCAATTGGATATAGTATATGTGTATATATTAGAGGAAGGTATGAAAGATATACTATCTAGTAAATTCAAATTTGTTATAGGTCAAGAGAAACCCACATCAAATTCTTGAAATATAAAATTGTTTTTATGTTTTTGCAACTTTCAAAAAGCTTTTGGAACAAATTCTAAGAGAGTTGGAGATGTTTAATTTAGATAAACATCAAATAATGTCAAAACACAAGTTAGTTAATATATTATTTGCATGTCAAAACATAGGTTCATAATAATCACTATTCTAAGTTGTAGAGAAAACATAGCTCTTAGATCTTGATCATTTTCTTTATTGATTTTGGAAAAATATTTACATTCTAAATATTAATCAATAAATAAAATATCTCATTTTCACTTCTATTGATTTGAGATTTTGGAGAAATATTTACATTCTAAATATTAATCAATAAATAAAATATCTCATATTCATTTTTATTGATTTGAGGGAAATATTTGCATTCTAAATATCAAATAATAAACAAAATATCTCAATTTCAACTTTCCTTTGTTATCAATCTATGGATTGCATTTAAAATGTTTCAACTTTATTTTCATAATGTATGTAAATTTTATGGGATTTTCAATGAAATAAGTATGTGAGGCTTTAAAATGTGCACTTTTATGGTCATTAAAATTGTGTTTCCAATCATGTATATGGTCATTTCTAATAATCTTTCCTTTGTTATCAATATATGGATTGCATTTAAAATGCTCCTACAATATTTTCATAATGTGTGTAAATCTTATGGGATTTTCAATGAAA
>ML833028.1:35530-48372 GCA_009831015.1 Picea engelmannii
ATGACTTTGAGGTGATCGTGAAACCAATAAATTTTAACTCAAGACCATATCATTTATCGCACATACTATCAGGAGAAGATGCACAAAATTTGGATGATAGTTTACCAGACACACACTTATTTTTAGTACAAATGGTGGATGACTATTTTTCAGAGATAGTTCCGTTCTTGAATAAGGGAGTAGCCCCTCCAGAATTTATAGTGGCACATAAGAAGCAACTTGTAGTGAAGGCACCAGACTACCAGTTGATAGAAGTAAATGCATACAAGTTAGGCGCAAATGGTATTATGTGACATTGTGTATTAAAACATGAAAGGCATATGATCTTGTTAGAGGTGCATGAAGGGGTTGCAGGAGGTCACTATGCTAGAAAGGAAGCAACACAATTTTTTTTGCGTGTAGGACTATGGTGTCCTACCCTGCATAAAGATGCTAAGGAATTCTATCAGAGTTGTGATGTTTTTCAGAGACTTGGGAATCCTTCCAGGAGAGATGAAATTCCCTTAGTACCACAAGTGAAACTACAAGCGTTTGATAAATGGTCAATGGAAATTGTAGGGCCGATTAATCCATGAGCTCATAGATTGGGATTTAGGTATATCATTATTGCGACATACTACTTAACTAGATGGGACAAGGAAAAACCAATCAAAGACTACAGCGCAGAGACAATTGCACAATTTTTGTTCAAGAATGTGGTGATGAGGTTTGTATATCCTAGAATACTTATGAGTAATCAGGGAACTCACTTTCTAAATAGGACGATTGCAACATTGATAGAGGAGTTTCAAATCCATCATCAAAGGAGCATCCTGTATCACACTCAAAAAAATGGCATAGTAGAAGAATTCAATAAGATCCTAGAACATGCATTACAAAGGTTTTCAACGTAAGTCAGAATGACTGAGACTTGAGAATTCCAGTAGTGTTATGGGCATATAGGACTACAAGAAATAAGTTGATTGGACATAATCGATTTAGATTGATGTATGGTCAAGAAGTTATGATGCCTATGGAGTTTATTATACCAATTTTGCACATTGTTGCGATAGAGGAGTTTACAGATTCTAGTGCAATGGAGAAGAAACTGTTAGAACTAGTAGAATTTGAGGAAGACCAATTTGTCCAAGGTTTCAATCAACAAGTGTAGAAAGCGCGCGAGAAATTTTGGCATGACAAACACATAAAATTCAAACAGGAGACTTAGTGTTACTTTATGAAAGCACATTTTTGCAGTACCCAGGGAAGTTCTAGATTCATTGGTTAGGACCTTATGTGATGAAGTTTGTGACAGATGCAGGTGATGTCCGGTTGGAGAAACTGAATGGATAATTTGAGTAAGGACTAGTTAACGTTCATCGACTAAAACTGATAGGGATAAATGGGATTATGTGCACTAGTCTCAGTGTACAATATGTGTACCATAGTGTATTAATAGATAGAAAAAGAGAAAAATAAAAATAAAAAACTGAAAAGAAATAAAGGAGTTTGAAGGTTGGAAGTACGAATCGGAAAATGACACAAACAAGAAAGAGGAAGACGAGGTGTGCATAAAGGTGACAAAAAGTATGAAGAACAAAGACAAGGTTGGAGATTCATACAGAAAACAGTTGAAGGCATTAAAGATCCAACTTGAAGAGAGAAGTATTTAAGAGAAAACATGACAATGAATTGTCACCTCCAACTACATTTAGGTATCACCTCCAAATAAATAAATACACATTTAGATATCACCTCCAACTACAACTAATTCCATTTTAAATTTTAAAAAATAAATCATTATAATATTTTTATTCTAAATCTTTATTACATTAATGATTATAATGATAAAAATATTCCATTATAAAAATTTTAATAAAAATAAATTTAAAAAAAATATATCCAATTTTTTTAAAACCAAAACAATTGAATTCTTTTAAATTTCAAACCTTTCTTTTAACATTTAAATTCTTTTAAAGTTTAAGTTTAAAACTCTTTTAACATTTATAAAAGAATTGAATTTTTTTAAGTTTAGAACCTTTTATAAAACAATTGAAATCTTTTAAATTTTTTTTTTTTTTATAAAACAATTGAATTCTTTTAAAGTTTAGAACTCTTTCTCTATAATTGAAAGTGAAAAAAAATAACTAAATTTTCTCACAAATATATATACATATCTAATGTGTTTGTATCAAGGTGGAGTAAGAACACAAGGTCCAATTAAAAGTGCTTTAGCAGGTAGATTGTCACACAGATTGATCACCTCAACATTTTGTAATATCTTTTTTTCAACTTCAAAACAAAACAACTTCAAAACAAATGAAAAAGTGAAAATGGAGTCAAAAGTAACTGAACGCCTCTCTTCTAGTGGTATACTGGAAATACTATCTTCTAACTGTATATTGGAAATAAAATAAATGAAAAATAATGTTAAAAAACACTTTTATTCTACAACTTCTTTCCGACTTCCAATATAAAAAAAATGAAAATACCAAAAAATGTTTTGAAGATAACTAATACAACTTTTGAAGATAACGTGGCATAAGTGAAATATATATTTCATGCAACCATAAACTTTCTGTGGCCACTCTCTTCCAGTGGTACATTAACAATATATTTAACCAAAATAACATCAACTATTCTTTTACTCGATCAGTGGAATCATAATGTAGATATTAATTTTAAGAAATTTTAATATAAATCAATTTATTTAAAGATAATGTGGCATAAGTGAAATATATATTTCATGCAACCATAAACTTTCCGTGGCCACTCTCTTCCAACAGTACACTAACAATACATTTAACCAAAATAACATCAACTATTCTTTTACTCGATCAGTGGAATCATAATGTAGATATTAATTTTAAGAAATTTTAATATAAATTAATTTATTTAAATATTATATTTTATAATTGAATAAATAAATAAATAAAATTTGTTAATTTTTTTAATTATGATGAATTGATAAACTAATTATAAATATTTCCATTCCTTATCAAATATTTAATAAAATATTTACATATGATACCCTTCATCATTTGTAAACCAAAATTTGTCACAATACCGAACTCTAAAGGTTCGTTGAACTCTAAAGGCTCATTGAGAAGAAATTTTATTTTACACGAAAAAGTTATTCCTATAACGAAACCTTAAGTGTTTGTGCTGATATTAGTTCTAGGAATTTATTATCAGAAAGGACTTATGAAAAAATATGAAAGCTTCAAATTAGTATTGAACACACATATCAATCAGAACACATAGTAACCCTCGACATTAGTGCATATATATATCAGGTTTATGAGATTATTATTAGAAAAGAGAATCACCTAGATATTTGACTGGCATCAGATTGCAAACATCTAAATGTATTAGATCTAGGGTTTCATTAGATCTATTATTGTTGCTTGAGAATGGTTTCTTAACGTTCTTACCAAGAGCACATCCTTTGCAAATTCCTTCATGTGTAGACTGTAGCTTGTTTAATCATAGACAATATATCAATATTGTCACCCAACCATAGGCATTAATGTCACCCCTGAGCACCTTGACCTTGACAGAGAGAATAATTTTAGTAGAAAAACAATAGCCAACCAAGGCTAATGCACCAAGCAAAGATAACCAAAACTAATCAGAGAGTCCAACCTAGAAAAATTGAAAATTCAGATTGCAGGACTACGGCTGCAGTTGCTCCCCAGACTTGGACACTATTGGACTTATGCAGTGCGCACATGTGGATTTCTGCAATTCTGAGAGAACTGGCTCAAATGAGAACTAGCATCCTATATTTATACTGCTTTTTCCAGCCTGTCTGGTTCGACTTCTCTTTTTGGGTGTTAAATATTTAATATAAAATATTTTCTTTAGCTGACTTCTCTTCTAGGGTTGTATCCATGTCTTTTCTTTCTTCTAGAATATTCTAATATCATGCAAGGTCACAAATGGAGGTTAATACCTCCTGCAACTACCATAATATCAACATAAGGATGGTAGATAGAGTTGCTACCAGGATTAGGAGAAAGAGAGAGCGAACATGTGTGTTGACGTTGGCCTACCAGAATATATTAGGTCAGCATGTGTTTGGGATTTACTCTCTCGAGGCATGGCTTTGACACTAATGGGAGAGGAATTGAAGGAGAATATGGATGTGGAGGAAAGATAATTGATAGAGATTCATCTCACTAGGAAGAATATTGCAGGTGGAAAATGCAGAGCCAAGGGAAAACACAAGAGATAGGAACCTTGCTAAGAGATTACCTGTGTGATGACAAGAGAGATGACAGTCTAAAGTGCCATGACTACTGAGGTGATGTTGCCTTGTTGCATCATACCGACTACGAAGAGCCAAGCCTGGTGCGCCATTAACCTCCCCTGACTGTCCCAGGACACTAACTCATTGTCGGATTGAATGCTAGGCATAGTGGATTGATGTAGGGGGAGGATGGAAGTGAGAGGATTTAATTACACTTATCTCCAGAGTGCCATGTATCATGTGCACGACAGGTGTCACCCCATTTGGGGGTGCTCCTAAGCCTAATTACATTCATACATACAATCTACAGGTTTCTGGATCAACAACCCTACAGACAACTATAGAAAACGAAAACAATGGAGAACTGAAGGTATATTAATAGTGCCATAAAGGTCCCTAGATCCTACATAGGATCACTCTATAGGATAATCTATGAGAGACCAAACACACTAATTACATCAAGGTTTTAAATATTTATGCTAGAGTATGTGACTGTTCAGTTCCAAAGACTTTTCATTTCATTGGGTAGCTCGAAAAATTGCATAATTTGAATTGTATCAGATAATTATTGTCTCTTAACCTTATAGGTATAATCCATAGTTCAAAATTTGAATATTCAAAGTCGAATTAGAAAATATGCACATGTGGAAAATTTCGGACTACTTTCATCGTGCTTTGTGTTTGAATTAATTAACCTACTTAAACTCAAAAAATTTATATGAAAATTTTGAGGGTACAGTAATATCTCCTCTACATCCTTTAAAAGTTTTTGGATTTGATTCCAAATATTGACTACATGTAAGGTAAAATATTGAAGCCCTACTTCTAGGAAATTTTTTGCATTGCCTATGAATTATACAAGGCTTGTGTGTGCCACTTAAACTATATACTTTTTATGTTATTTCATGAAAATATAGAGGAATGTGTCCTCTACAACATATACAAATTCCAAGGATCAAATCTAAAATATGTGAATGCACTAATCAAAATACAAAGTCATTGTCTGCATAGGAATTTCTTTGTCTAGTGGTTTTGGTTTAAGGCATAGGGTCTAAAATCACGTTTTGATTTTAAAATTTAATGTGTACATGTTGGAGTAGGAATTTTTGGGTAAGTTTTGGGAATCATGCAAGAGAGGGTCATGCGACAAATAAACAAAGGAACAACGTGCATGGAAGGTATTTAGACCATTTTAAGGAGTTAGCGCGCAAGAGGAAGAAGTTAGTTAGAAATTTTAGGAGATGGTGGGCTATGCACAAATATGGAGTAAGAAATTGGCAACAATGAAAAAGGTTATTACAAGTCATATTAAGAACAAAGAATGAAATTATCATGGCGAAGTATAATGGATTAAGTTTCCCAGCAAACTATATTACAAAGTGTACCATGACGTGGAGATCAATACCTCAACAAGAATGGACACATTTATTTGTGCATATTCTGGACAATWCTCYGAAGAATTGTTACATAGAACTATAAGTGCGTACAAGGACAAGCTATTAGGAAKATTTGACCAGGAACTTCAAGGGATTGTTAGTTKACCCTATAAAGATAGCGATGATTGTTAACTTWCCACCACCAACTTCAGTGTGACAGWTGAAATCCACATTGGGTCATACAGGATASTATATAAAGTTCATCAAAGGAWATGCACMGATCACAACCCCTATGGAGAAGTTACTAAAGAAGGAAGTGAARTATYAGKGGAATGACRGATGTCARAAGAGTCTGGATACATTGAAATAGAAGATGGTSAYTRCGTCRATTCWAGTTTTTCCTGACTGGAGCAAGGAATTTCATGTTCATGTGGATGCATCATATATAGCATTAGGATCATTTTTGGCAACCAGGTGAAGGAGAGTTACACCATCCTATTTCATTTTCAAGTAGGAAGTTATCATCTACAAAAGAGAACTATAATACGATAGAACGAGAAGGTTTGGCCATGGTGTATGTCTTACAAAGTTCAGACACTATCTTTTGGGATCTCATTTTAAGTTGTATAAAGACTATTATGCACTGAGATACCTAGTTAACAAGCTAGTATTGGGGAGGGTGGGGATATATAGATGGATACTACTTTTATAGGAATATGACTTTGAGGTGATCGTGAAACCAGGAAAGTTTAACTCGGGACCAGATCATTTATCATGCATATTGTCAGGAGAAGATACATGAAACTTGGATGATAGTTTACCAGACACGCACTTATTTTTAGTGCAAATGGTGGATGACTATTTTTCAGACATAGTTCAGTTCTTGAATAAGGGAGTAGCCACTCCATAATTTACAATGGCACAAAAGAAGCAACTTGTAGTGAAGGCAACATACTACCAGTTGATAGCAGAAAATTTATACAAGTTAGGCGCAAATGGTATTCTGTGACGTTGTGTATTAGAACATCAAAGCCATATGATCTTGTCATAGGTGCATGAAGGGGTTGCAAGAGGTGTCTATGCCAGAAAGGAAGCAACCCAATTGTTTTTGTGTGTAGGACTATGGTGTCCTACCTTGCATAAAGATGCTAAGGGATTCTGTGAGAGTTGTGATGTTTTTTAGAGACTTGGGAAGCCTTCCAGGACAGATCAAATTCCCTTAGTACCACAAGTGAAACTACAATCTTTTGATAAATGGTCAGTGGACTTTGTAGGGATGAGTAATCCACCAGCTAATAGATTGGGAGCTAGGTAAATCATTACTGCGACATATTACTTAACTAGATGGGCTGAGGCAAAACCAATCAAAGACTGTAGCATGAAGACAACTGCACAATTTTTGTTTAACAATGTGGTGACAACGTTTGGATGTTCTAGAATACTTATGAGTAATCATGGAACTCACTTTCTGAATAGGATGATTGCAACATTGATAAAGGAGTTTCGGATCCATCATCAGAGGAGCACCTCGTATCACACTCAGGAAAATGACATAGTAGAAGAATTCGATAAGATCATAGAACATGCATTACAAAGGTTTGCAATGTAAGTTAGGATGATTGGGACTTGAGAATTCTAGTAGTGTTGTGGGTATATAGGACTACAAGAAATAATTTGATAGGACAAAATCCATTTAGATTGATGTATGGTCAAGAAGCTATGATGCCTATGGAGTTTATTATACCGCGTTTGTGCATTGTTGCGATAGCGAAGTTTATAGATTCTGGTGCAATGGATAAGAGATTGTTAGAACTAGTAGAACTTGAGGAAGACCGATTTGTCCAAGGTTTCCATCAGCAAGTGTAGAAAGTGCACGAGAAATCTTGGCATGAAAGACACATTAAATAAAAAAAAAAATTCAAATAGGAGACTTAATGTTACTTTATGAAAGAATGTTTTTGCAGCACCCAAGGAAGTTCTAGATGCATTGGTTAGGACCATATGTGATCAAGTTTGTGACAGATGCAGGTGTTATCCAATTGGAGAAACTGAATGGAGAATTTGTGGAAGAACTAGTTAACGGTAGTTGACTGAAACTGTATAGGGATATATGAGATTATGCGCACTAGTCTCAGTGCACAATATGTGTACCATAGTACTTGTACCATAGTGTTTTATAAATAGAAAAATAAGAAAAACAATAAAGGAGTTTGAAGGTTGGAATTATGAATCGGAAAATGGGGCAGATAAGAAAGAGGAAGGTGAACTGTGCATAAAGGTGACATAAAGTATGAAGAACAAAGACAAGGTTGAAGATCCATGCAGAAGATGATTGAAGGGATTAAAGATCCAACTTGACGAGACGGTTAAAGGCATTAAAGATCCAACTTGACGAGACAAGTATTTAAGAGAAAACATGACGATGAAATGCCACCTCCAACTACATTTAGGTGTCACCTCCAAATAAATAAATACACATTTAGGTGTCACCTCCAACTACAACTAATTCCATTTTAAATTAAAAATAAATAAATTATTATAATATTTCTATGCTAAATCTTTATTACATTAATGATTATAATGATAAAAATATTTCATTATAATTTTTTTAATAAAAATAGATTTAAAAAAAATATATCTAATTTTTTTAAAACCAAAACAATTGAGTTATTTTAAATTTCAAACCTTTTTTTTAACATTTGAATTCTTTTAAAGTTTAGAACTCTTTCAACATTTATAAAACAATTGAATTCTTTTAAATTTTACAATTCTTTATAAAACAATTGAATTCTTTTAAAGTTTAGAACTCTTTCTCTATAATTGAAAGTGAGAAAAAATCAACTAATTTTTTTTAAGAAATATGTATACATATGTAACGTGTCCACGTCAAAGTGGAATACTAACACAAGGTCCAATTAAAAGTGTCTTGCCTTAGCATGTGGACTCTCACACAGATTGATCACCCTAACATTTTGTAAATAGCTAGTCTTATCTTGTTTTCAACTTAAAAAAAAAAAATGAAAATGGAATCTTTTCAACTTCAAAACAAACTAAAAACTAGAAATGAAGTAAAAAGAAATTGAACGCCTCTCTTCTAATGGTATACTGAAAATATTACTCTCTTATAGTGATATATTGGAAATAAATAGAAGAAAAATAATTGTTAAAAAACACTTTTATTCGACTTCCAATATAAAAATAAATAAAAAAATACCAAAACAGAATCACTAACACAGCTTTTCAAGATAACTATCACAACTTTTGAAGACGTGGCATAAGTGAAATATATATTTCATTCAATCATTAGCTTTCCCTGGCCACTCTCTTCTAGAGGTAACAATATATTTAACCAAAATAACACCAACTATTCTTTTACTCGATCGGTGGAATCGTATGTATTCTTCTTACAAGTGTGATATTTATGTAGATATTAATTTTGAGAAATTTTAATATAGATTAATTTATTTAAATATTATATTTTATAATAGAATAAATAAGAAAAAAGTTTTGTTAAATTTTTTTAATTGTGATGAATTGATAAACTAATTATAAATATTTAATTCCTTATCAAATATTTAAATATGATACCCTCTATCATTTGTAAATCAAAATTTGTCACAAGACCGAACTCTAAAGGCCTCTAAAGGCTTGTTGAGAGGAAATTTTATTTTACACGAAAAAGTTATTCCCATCACGAAACCCTAACTGTTCGTGCCGATATTAGTTCTAGGAATTTATTATCACCGGCATTTGAGCTGAAGCATTAAAGTTATCTATTTTGTGACCTTATTCGTGCTTATGTTAAAGCCTAAAGGTCGATTTTGTGACCTTATTCGTGCTTGTTGTAGATGGCGAAAGTAATTCATAGTTTCGAGCACTTGCTATGGTTTTGATCTCTGATACCGAATGTTTACCTTCCCAAACACAAACATTCAACTTTTATGGAGAGTAATTAACTAATGTCTTAACATCGTGGATATTGTGCATTTTGAAAATTATCAGTAGTTGTATAGGAGATATGACCAAACATGATCTAAATGTAAATTTAACGTTATAAAAGATAAAAAAGTTAATAGTGAAATAAATAGTTAACCTCTGGTGAATTTATTAATAACTTAAATTTGATCAAATATTAATTTGATAACATATTATAGTGAAAAAGTAAACATGTTAATTAACAACCTATCAACTTAATTATTTTTATTAAAAATAATTAAACCCAATATTTACTATATAAATTAATTTATTAAAAATAATAAAACCCAATATCTTTATCATATAAATTAATTTATTAAAAATAATAAAACCCATTATTTTACTATATAAATTATTTTGTTAAAAATAATAAAACCTTTTACCTTTATTATTTTATTAAAATAATAATAAAGCCCTTTACCTTGTATCGGATATGTCATCCTGTAGGATGAAATTTCCCCTTATTGATTTTAAATAATTTGTGGTTATTGGAGGGAGAGTAATTGCAACTTGTCGTTATTGAAAACGAAATGCATGAAATCTTTTAGAATATATAAATTATTAAAAAAGCAGAAAATAAATTGTTGTTACTATGAAGATTAAATAACTATATTTAAAAATAAGAAGATAAATCGTTGTTACCGCGAGTGCCATCGATATATGGACACCGCGAGTGCCATCAATATATGGACCAGAATGCCCATTAACAGTGAACATGTGTTTTTTTTCACTTAAACCATGACTTCGAATTTTGAAAGCAAAGCCGGTTGTTATTTCTAACTAAAACATGCAAACAAACATTTAAGACAAGGCTGCACAAATAAACTGATTTCTTTAATTAGTTAACTTATTTAACTTATTTAGAACAAATCACAAGTTCAAAATCCCAAAGAATATTTCCGTTTCTGACTGCTCGTCTATTTTTTAGTTAATGATCACGCACTGTGATAAATTTCTGACTACCCCGTGACGTGGAAATTGACAGTGGACACCTATGCCGCAAAGAAGACAATTTAAAATAATAGCTAGGGGTTAGGACGCACGCCTGTCGCATGCAACGTCGGAGTAAACTAAAATAACTCTAATTCGGGAGGGAAGATTGTTCCGAGTTAGCACTGAACGACTCTTTCAAAATCAGGAGGGAAGATTGTTTTGAGTTAGCACTGGACGGCTCTTTCAATTTCCGCCAAATGCAGCATACTTTTATTTGTAAGGCTTCCCGGGACTCACATATTGACTTTCTTGTACCACAAAAGGTTGAGATACTCTGTGTAGCTATATATCCTGCTATCTGATACCCTTTTCAACAGGAAGAACAACTCTTCGCAGCAGCCGAACTATCATCCTTCTCTCCTCTCGTCTTTACACCATCGTTGTGTTCACAGTTCGAATCTCCAGGCCACCTCTCAGTCATGGACTCTCAGACGCCCAGAAAATGTGGCCGTGAGCCCGAGGCTCTTCCGGACTCCATTTATGTGCCGGAGCCAAAACGCTTCCACGGCGAAGAAACAGATCGGTGTGTTCATCTACTACAAGTAGACAAAACCGTAGCAAACGAAGAAGAAGACGAATAGGATTCCATAGAACAGCTCGTAAGCGAAATCATGAGAAATCTGGAGGAAGAAATTGCTGCCACATGTTCTAGTTTTATTCTACCCTCCATAGTTGCGGATAATGCGGAGGCGGCGTCTGATATTTATAGAGACCATGAAGGTCAAACCCTAGATTCGGACGCGTGGTTTGATCTTTCTTATCTTGTGAATGCTTTAGACGACGACCTCGGCATTCCTCCGAGCTCCGCTCTGGACTTGAAGGACGAAGTCTGTCTATCTTAGAAGGAAACATCCACGGCTTTGTCGAAGAACCCGGATCTTAAATCCCTTTGTGAAAATTGGCAGTTCGAGGATGGCTTTGAGAACTACCAGGAGTTAATAAGCCGAGTCATGGGTTTGTACAAAGATGCCTGGAATGCGAACCAACTGCAGGATTATAAGAACAGAGATTTTATAAGCTCAGGCATGTTATTTGACGACGATTTTACTGAGACATGGAGACCGGAAACTGCGTGTGACATCTAGCCTTTGCAAGAGCTCATTAAGACTGCATGCAGTTATATTTGTATAGGGTAGTTAGAGCTGTAGCATACAAATTTTCAACGTTTTAACATGGAAAACTTTCTTCAAATATGCAGCATAATTTGCGCGATTGTTGTAATTTGCCTCTTTGTCGTGGTTGTTGTAGTCACTGATGTGTTTGAGTTCAATGATTGTTGTAATTTGCCTTCTGCTCCCCGCTGTTATAGTTAATGATGTGTTTGAGTTCAATCCTATGGCTCAATTTTTAAGTTCTGGGCTGGACTAACTAACTCATAAATCTCCTTACTCATTGACCTTTTTTAATCCTATGGCTCAATTTTTAAGTTCTGGACTGGACTAACTAACTCATAAATCAACTTACTCATTGACCTTTTTTCAGTTCTTTTGAAGTTATATACGATAATGAATTTCTAACCAAAATAAATTCAAAAATAAAATAGTTAAGTTATAACTTCTTAACATTTTTAGATTTTATTCAATACTATGTGGTATATTTGGATCATAAAGAAAGGAAATTTGTTGACCTTAAATACATGGATAGACTCATAACAATAGGATTCAAATACAATTTTGGATTGCTAAGAAACTACTTTTGCATGTCTTAATAGATTGGTATGAAACCTCATAGTCATAGTAGAATCTTTATAAGATCATAGAATATGTTCGTCTATGTTAGTGAACACGCGGAATTAATGTTGTTACACTTTTAAGTCCATCAATATGTGTTGGTCATGTTGATGGGCCACTTAATTTTTTGGAAATAGAGGCATATATTTTGTCAAACATAACTCCTTTGCTCCTATTTCATGGTAAACCCTTCCCTCCCTTCAAGGGTTCTTTGACCCTTTGAGACAATCGTCCCTACAAATCAAGGGCCTTTACATCAATATGTGTTGCTCCTGTTGATGGGCCACTTAAGTTTTTGGGGAGTAGCAACATATATTTTGTCAAACATGACTCCTTTGCTCCTATAGTCAAGGAGCTATGCCTCCCAACTTATGGCCCCTCGATGATTGCACGGCATATCAACCTTAAAGCAAGCAATATAAGAGACTAAGAATGATTGAAGAAGCAATATGTAATAATGATTGAAGGATTCTAGAGATATTATGAACTTAGGTATTGTGAACTTACAATGACGTTAGCAAACTTGAAGGAAAAGTC
>ML833028.1:52464-82639 GCA_009831015.1 Picea engelmannii
TCCCCCAAATATGGTCATGGACCCAAGGCCCATCTATGATGACCAAGACCTCATAATGACACCAATATTCAACTCAGATGCCAAAGACTTAATTTGATATCATATTTACACGTTACAATATTACAATATTATTTGGAAATCCCGAAAACACCATGGCAAGAAAGAATGTCACCTTTGTGACACCAAGAGGGTGAAGATGAAAATCACTTTTTGCTAGAGTGCCTTGAGTATACCCAAATTAGATCCCAATTTCAAAATATTTGTCCCAATATCAACCTTCCTAACCTTCTAAGTCATCAAAACTTTAGTGATCTTAGAACACTTATTTTAATGTTTTTCAAGTAATTAAATAACATTTTAAAGAAATCCAAGTAATCTCTTACTCTTTTTTTAAGATCTTATAAAGGTTAACCATCATCATCATATGATGCAAAATACCCCTTAACAAATGACACACATTTTTTTACTCTTCAATTATAACTTTTAATTTCCAAGTCACAAACTGTTGTTAAATGTAACTAGCTTAAAATGCAACAAGCAAGCATTTTAATTTTCCAAAATGATGGCATGGAAAAAACATGGCACACAAATATGTTGAATTCTTAATCATTTAAATCTCGTGATAAAATATTCCATTAAAGTTGTTTTTTTAAAGCAATTTTTTATTGAAGTGGCACCATCTAAACGTGTTTGATGGTGAAAACTAATGATGGTTCCATCACTATATGCCGAGTTCCTCGTTTTCTTATTGAAGTTCTCCAAGTTCGCAACCACGTCTTGATTTGCTTGTGCCAAAAAAGTGGAGGTGCTCTGTATAGTTGTATATAGGCAATGTGGAAGTTCAAAATTCAAAAGAAGGTTTTATTTTTTTTATTTTTTTTTCTAGGTGATTATTTTTTAGGATATTTGTCTAAAATTTTTTGATGAAAAATTATTAGATCTGTAGATTTGATTGATTATTTCTGTATAATTTAACTATTCCATTGATTTTTCAACATGCTGAATTTATTTCTACATTCAAAAATGACTTTTAAACAATAAAAAATAGTGATTTCATTCAAATTTATGTCACCATATTCCAACCCAAAGCGTTTCATAAAACAGTTAGAAAAGGAATTTTAGAAAACTCCTTTTTTAAATTAATGGTCACGCACAGTGCTAAACCCAACCATGTTCTGCTTGAGGGTCAAATCTGATTTCAAAAAAACATGGGATAATTCTATGATTGCCCCAGCCCCCATGAGTGGAAATTGTCATCGATAAAGTCTTTCCTTGACGATGTATTGAAAGATTGACACCTGGGCCATGAAGAAGACGTGCCACTAACACCCACCGCCAACAATGTATTCTTTCAAAGGAAGACTCTTTCAAGTTTCACCAAATGCAACATACTTTTACACGTAAGGCTTCCAAGGTCCCACATCTTGACTTGTTTGTACCAGAAAAAGTTTCTATACTCTGTATAGCTATATAGTCAATCTAGTTATCTTCTGCTATCTAATTCCCTTCTCAGAAGGAAGAAGAGTTATTCGATGTAGCCAAACTATTATCCTTCTCTCCTCTCATCTTACACCATCATTGTGTTCATTGTTCAAATCTCTAGGCCACCTCTCAATCATGAACTCTTAGATGCCCAGAAAACGTGGTCGTGAGCCTGAGGCTCTACCAGACTCCATTGATGTCCGGGAGCCAAAACGCTTAGACGGTGAAGAAACAGATCAGTTTCTTGATCTAACCGTAGAAGACGAAGAAGAAGAGGAATACACTCCCAATGTGCAAATCATAAGAGGAGTCATGGGAAGCCTGGAGGAAGAGATTTCTACCACATGTTTCACTTTTTATCTACCCTCCAACTCTGGGGATAATGCGACAACGTCTGATATTTGTAGAGACCATGAAGGAAAAACCCTCGATTCAGACGCAGGGGTTGATCTTTCTTATCTGTTGAATGTTTCAGAGGACGAACTCGACATTCCTCTAAGCCTCGCTCTAAACATGAAGGGCGAAGTATGTCTATCTCGGAATGTAACAACCGCAAGTTTTTCAGAGAACCCAGATCTTAAATCCCTTGCTAAAAATTGTCACTTCGAGGATGACTTTGAAAACTATCATCACTTAATTGCATTATACAAATATCCCTGGAATGTGAGCCAACTGCAAGATTATATGAACAAAGATTTTATATGCCCGGGCATGCTATTTGATGACGATTTTTTGGAGGCATGAAGACTGATACCTATGTGTGACATTTGATATTTGAAAGGGCTTATGAAGACTGTATAGCTTGTAACTGTATCTCATGAAGGGAAGTCATAGTTGTATAGGGTAGTTAGCGTTTTAGCAGACAAACTTTCAACGGTTTAACATGGAAAACATTCCTCATATATGCAACATAATTCGTGTGATTGTTGGAATTTGTGTCTGTCTCGACTGTTATAGTATATGGCTCAAAGTTATAAGATAAATCATCTCTGGAATGGACTCATAGATAAATCTCTGCTTATTCTCTGACCCTTCAAAAAATATAGCTTCATAAAAAATTTAGATATTCTGCAATATTATTTCTGTGAAACTACTTTTGCATGACTAATTAATAGATTGCTATGAAACCTATCTTTTATTATTTTGAACGAGGATTGTGGGCTAGGGTTAGGGTTGCTTCAGATCGGTTGCACTTGGTATCCTCTGTAGGGTCTCTATGATTCCTAGTGAAGGAGGGCCGTGAGGCACCTCCTACAGTGAAGCGACGACGCATGGAAACACCGGAGGGGATTTCATGGACCCAACTTTTGAACCCCCTCTAGATATTCGCTCATAGATCCTCTTTGAGAGAACATTCAAGGACAAGGAAATGGACATAGATTCATGGAAAACACCAACAAGCGCTCCATGTCCATGGATACTTGGGAAATGCATTCCCCAAGCACCGCAAGCGTCGAAGTACATCATAAGCACACCCAATATCGAGGAACAGAAGAAATACATGAGAGACTATGCCCTACTGGGGAAATTCCTAGGGCTTTGGTCCTCTAAACGCGAGATGGTAAAATCATACAACAATGGTGGAAGCCCAAAGGACATTACGATCTCTAGCTGGGATCCAAAGGATTCTTCACTATAATCTTGCATAATCTGGAAGACAGGAATCACATTTTCGATGGAAGGCCTTATTTCTTCAACTCGACGAGACTTTTCTTGAGATTCTGGACGGAGAAATTTATCCCTGAAACGAAGGACTTTGTGCATTCCCCAGTATGGATAAGACTCTACTCCCTGCCACAGGAGTTCTGGTTGGAAGAGGTAATGGCTGACATAGGAAATATCATTGGAGTTTATGTTAAATCCTTGGAGGCCACGAAGCAACGAAGATATACCTCCCACGTGCACATTTGTGTATACCTGAACATATCAAAGTTGTTACCAGGATCCATTGCTTTGGAATATCATGATGAGGACTCATTGCAAACCATTTACTATGAACACATATCATTTAGATGTAGAAAATATCATGAGCATAAGCACCTCTTCCGGGAATGCCCCCTCAATACAGCAAGCAAAGATGAAAACCCAGAAGCCAACAAAAACAAAGATGGCTTCATCTCGGTAGCAGGGAGACATATACAAGGAGGAAGAATACCATCAGGCCTAACCACCAAGGAACCGACCTCCAACAACCAATTTGAGGCTTTGAAACGACTTCCAGAGAACATGGACGCCCTACAGGTCCCTCCTACAGAGAAAACACATCAAAACCCAGAGAAAGGGAAAGTTGTGGGTGCCCCAAGTATGCCCCAAACCACTCCTCCACCCAGCTCAGACACCACATCCATAGAACCCTCAGAGATAGAAGACAGGGACGTAGAAATGGATTTATATGAGCAAGATTTGGCGGGAGTGGACTTAGAGCATCTGGAACAAGATTATCGGCACCAGAAGCTGTATACAATCCCTCCATACGAGTTGAGAAAATTCCACAAGGTCTTCCTCAACTCCACAACAAGCTCCACTGCCAGATCCAGCTAGGGTTTGGTTATACAAGGAAACCCACAGAAAGAGCAACACAAATCTCAGAAAGATGAAAAGAAAAGAGGATGAAAATCAACGCACATGCTCATCCAAGAGATAGGACACTTTATGGTCAACTCTGGTCAAATCCATCTCATATTTGACAACGTTCCCCCCCTCCCCTCCCCATCCGCATGATGAAGATCATCTCTTGGAATATAAGGGGAATCAACGGTCATAGTAAGCATAAGCTACTACAGGAGATTATCATAGTGGAGAAACCAGACATAATGATGTTGGAAGAAACAAAATGTGCCACTAGAGATATGGACAATCTTCTCCCTAGATGTTGGAAGCAAGGAAAAGGTATCTACACTGATGCTACGGGTGCAGCAGGGAGCTTGGATCTTCTTTGGAACCCAAGCTCAGTCACCCTGGAATATGTTTTCACAACTAGATGGTCGATCTCTGCCACTTACCGACTCATCGTCTCCAACAAGCCCAGCTACATAACAAACATCTACGGACCAACCACACCAAGGGACAAAAATGACTTCTTAAGGAATCTAGATGAATTAGCCCTCATAATTGCAGGGAACAGATGGATTCTTAGAGAGGACTTCAATATGATATGCAATATGGACAAGAAAAGAGGAGGAACGTGTTGGCTTGAAGCGGAGTCTGGGAACTTTCATGGCCTAATTGACAAATTAGGCCTCATTGACATAGACACCCCAAATGGCATATTCACCTCGATGAATTAAAGAACTAACACTCATCAAATTGATTTCCAACCAGACTGCTTCCTTCTCTCCAACTCTCTCATGATGGAATGCAGAGCACTAGAAGCGCACATTTTTGATGTACATGGATCAGATCATTGGCCCATCCAACTCTGTCTTGACATTCCTGCCACTCTAGGACAAAAACCCTTTAGGTTGGAGCTGTTTTGGTTCAATCACCCAGACTTTCAACAAAATGCCCACACTTGGTGGTTGGAGGAGTCCGTTCCACATGGGTCCAAGATGTACAGATTCCATCAAAAACTCAAAAAATTCAAGCAGAAGCTCAAGGCATGGAATAAACAAACCTTGTTACTGTCCTTCAACAATATATTTGAATCCCAAAAACACCTAACATAACAAATGGGAATCATACAAATCCAAATCCGTGATTAGGGCATCTCGAAGGATCTCAAAACTCAGAAAACAACAATAAGCCAAAATCTGGAGGAAAGAAAATCCCAAGAAGGGATTTTATGGAGGCAAAAGTTCTGCATCCAATGGCTAGAGGGCGATCGAAACACCAAGTTCTTCCACAAGTCTACCATTCAAAGAAGACATGCTCTTCTTCTTCAACACCCTATTGTTGATTCAAATCCACATTAAAGAAATATTGGGTTTCACTCGAAGCTCCCTTCTGTCCAAATATCTAGGTATCCCCCTCCTTGACAAAGCCCTCAGAAATAGCTCATGGGAAAGTCTCCTCACCTCCTTTTCAAAAAGACTCTCCTCTTGGACTACCGTACTCACAATCTCCCTAGCTGCCTCACCCTTCTCAAGTTCGTTCTGCAAGCCTTGCCAATCTACACATTCTCATCCCTTGCATCTCCAAACTTCGTTCTCAATGCTATCAGAAACCTGCAAAGGAGCTATCCCTGTAAGGGGTTCAAAACAAGGAAAAAACTGGCAATGATCAGTTGTGAAAAGATTTGCAAATCTAAGGCTAAAGGGGGTCTAGGAATAAAAGACCCCTAAATCATGAACAAAGTCCCGAGTGCCAAGATCTCATGGAGATGGTTGAATAGACCTCAAGATCTTTGGGACAAGATGTGGAGAAGAAAGTACACACCCAACACAGCTGACAAAAATGTCATCAGATGGAACGGAGACACCTTAGGCTCCTTGATTTGGATGACATCCAGGCATAATCGAATCTTAGTGGTCAACCATGCCTTCTGGGAAATCCATAATGGTCAAACAACCTTCTTTTGGGATGACTCATGGCAAAAAATACCTATTCTAGCGCAAGAGGCCTGGGCTGACACCTTCAACACCCCAGATACCCAAGTGGAGATGAAAAAAGTGGCAGATTATTGGAAAGACAACCCTTTGGATGCCACCTGGTGTTGCTAGAAATCCACAAGAGAGGACCTGCACATCGAATCGCACATGGATCTGCAACCCTGGCACAACCTAACCAACGCCAGGAAAATCCCCATTCTTGCAAGAGAAGACATTTTGCGATGGGGACACTCTTCAAGGGGTGTGTTCAACATAAAAGAAGCCTATGTCGTCAAGGAAAATTTCAATCTCCTCCCCCCTAGGAAAGTTTGGGACAAAATTTTGTCCTTTAAGCATTGGCCCAAAATCAGTATCTTCCTTTGGTTGGTTGTGAATGGTAGCATTCTCACTTGGGAGAATATCATGAAAAGGGGGTTCACTGGGCCATCCATATGCATGTTGTGCATGAAGGAAGCAAAATTGATGAACAATTTTCTAAACATCTACCCCTTCAACACCCAAGTTTGGGATCAATGCACGTCTACCATGCACACTTCAGATTGCAAGTGAGAAATCATAAGCACAACCATCGAAGAGTGGAGAGATGTGGCCTTCCATTCTCCTATTTTAAACCGAATATCGCAGCTACTCCCCGGTTTCATCATCTGGCAACTCTGGAAGGAAAGGAATCAAAGAATCTTCAGGAACACTTAGCAAGATTGGAAACATTGTTGGACCTGAAATTGCACCAACATATTAGAAACAATCAGCCTACAACATTGGACTAAAATGGACCTCACATGTCCACCCCAAGAACAAAGCATCTTGAAAAACTGGAATCTCACTTTAAAGCATAATTCACCCCCCACACCTCAGAATCACTTCTTCAAGGACAACCCATCTCATTGGTCCTCTCCTCCTGAGGATTTTATCAAATTAAATTTTGATGGACACTCCAAATGAAATCTGGGCGCAATAGGTTTTAGAGTTGTCTTTCGAAACCATCAGGTGAGCATTCTTCTCATCACCGTGGGAAGCTTAGGACATACCACTAAAAATGTTGCAGAACTATGGGGGCTCACAAGAGGTTTACAGTTGGCACTTGAACAAATGTTCAATAAACTAATAATGGAAGGTGATTCACAAGTGATTCTCAATCTCTTCCAGAAAATCCTGAATAGAGCAGATCCAGAAAAAATCTCACCCCGCTAGTGACTTTTTTATGGACTCAGAACAATTACAATGCTTATCCGAACCAATGAAACCCTCATCCCCTCGCATGTGAGACAGAAGGTGAATTAGGTCGCAGACGATCTAGCCAATATTGGAATTGACTTAGGGGGACCATACCTCCTCTACCAAGATTCCATCCACTAGACGCATCCCATCCTCGAGAGATGCAAGGAAAAGGCTCTAGCCATCGACAACTCCTCGGATGGGGTGATAGTGTCATACAAATGTTAAATGGAAAGGACAGGTGACAACCAACATGGCACCAACCACATGACAGGCGCATTCCCTCCCCTTCGTCCAGCGCCATGCATTTAACAAAAATCCATTGTAACCAGAGCGCCATTATTCCTAGTGTGCCTAGATCTGGCCTCTCGTCCCCTTGATGGACCAATTCAATGGCTGAGTATTTAATATACTCATGTGTGTCCTCTTCCACTAGCGTGTTTTTCACTATGAACCTCACCAGGCATCTTAGCAGCTTCATTCGCACTTAGTCGAGTCCTCCAGCAATCTGCGCTCTCCCCGGGTGATCCTTCGCTTCCTTAACTTTCTTCGTGTGCTTGATTTCCCTCACCATGCCTCAATCATGTCGAGACAATGAGGAAAATCCAAATGCGTCTCGGCTTGGAAGCCAAACTAACCACACTTTGTTCTCTATCCCACGCATGCACCCTCCCACAGTTCATCACCCTCCTTGCCAACCTCCTCGGTGCAGTCTAGCCATAGCCTTGGCAGTCTCTTGCCCCTCTCCTCGCCCCATGCATGCAGGATCGAATGGTTTGATCTATTGGGAAATTCTTTGGGTTTCAACCCAGGGCCAATTTCATACTTGGCCTCTTCCTCACATCCATCTCCAGTCGTTCCTCCCAATTCTCCTCCGAATTCGGCCCATGAACCTTCTCTAGTCCATTCACCCCCAACCCAAGCTTTTTGTGCCCAAGCTCCGAGTGAAGGTTTTGGTGTCAGCCATGGGCATCAATAGGCGCAACCTCACTCCTATGAATACTGTGTCTCCTGCACAAAGATACAAGAAGGCCTTGCAATTCTGCAAGGCCTGGTGTTTGAATTGTGAAAGGATTTGGACGACCTCTGTTTTCGTCTGGAAATTTTGGATGGGAAAGGGACACAATTCCTTCAAATTCTCTCAGCCTTGCATGAATCGTGCCACCCCTCAGATGCGGAACCAAATGCATTCGAGAATGAACAACAGATCCTGATACCATCTGCGCAAAGGAATCCCTAGGAGGAAGAAACACCAAACACGACTCTGATGCTCAAAGCCACCTACCGGGATGCGTGGCCACACTACAAGCCCACAACCTGATTGGGACAAGTGTTTCTCTACATGGTCATATGGATGTTTAGATTCTATTTTTCCACTTGTCACTTTAAGGTTTATATTGTTTGGTTTAAACTATGTCAGTCTTAGATGAAATCGTAAATCGATTTCCCCCATGAGATGATGTTACTTTAGTGGTTAGATGTTGTCCTATGACTAGTATATTGATACACTGGTTCTCAACCTATCAGGATGGTTGAATTGGTTTCCCCTCAGGGCAATTCAATTACTACGGTTTGGGTTAAACTATTGATGCTGTATTTTTTGTTTTTCAAAGGCTTTTTATAGAATGTTACTTACAAAAAAAAATAAAAAAATAGATTGCTATGAAACCTCATATTAGAATATTTATAAGACAATCGCATGTGTTCGTCTATGCAATTGAACTCATTGAATTAATGTTTTTACGGTATCAAAGTTAATTCCATGAAAATAATTGCAGTATTTTCTTTCAAAACAACATAACATTTCTTACTCACATGATAAGGAAACTCTAGCTAATTTAACCATAGCTAGTTTAGCCAGTTTACTATATGGGCTCCTCATGTTTATTGGTCAGTTTTTGGGGGACTAACGACATATATTAATGATTGTTTTTATTTTATAATCAATGTAAATGTATACTAATTTTGGATATATTGTGGGTCAAGGAGATCAAATGTCTAGAAATGTAAACTTTTTTTAATTTTTTTTCCATTTAGGAAAAGTTTGCACTTCAAAAAAAAGAAAAAATCAAAATATCTTAAATCAATTTCATTCATGTTGGATAATAATTCATCCAATAATGATAACATGCTTCCATAAAATAATGGAGGATAGGGTGGATGTATTTGCAAAAATTATAAACACAACCATTGCAGATATAACTACAATAGATTCAATGGTGGATGCAATAAGGGGTTGTGGTAGGGTAGAGTGGTGTAGGGTACATAGGTGCATCCATAGTGTATGGATGGGTAGTGAAAAAACCCCTTTATAGAATCGAAAAAGATGGACATGGTGAACTAAATAATAATGATGGGACCTACATACACATTTATAATATGTTAGATTAATAAGAAACATGAAAAATAGCCAAAAATAGATAACAAATTAAAAGCATATTTAAGTTGACACATGATGGCTTAGTATGGGGTGATTTTCCTATAGGAGGTGGATATGGCTCTCGAGTTTCTTCAATGCAAACCTGTGGAAACACAACAACGCTATAATTTATTTCTCATAAATAACTTGGACATTTGCAAAACAAAAAAAAATATAAATCTTGCTAAGTGTTTATCGAAAATTAGGAAAGCTCTAAGTTGGCTATAGGAGACATTGATATTCATTCAATTCTTTCTCAAATATAAAAATAAATATTATGTAATGTCATAATCTTGAACCAACAAAAAAAAGGATGGGGTTTTCAAGACAAGCCACAAGGCAGGAAGAGCAAACAACAAACAAATAAAAGTTTTTGGTCCACAAACATGACAAATAAGGAGAGGTCTTGGTCAGCACTTGACCTTTCTAAGATGGATTGCAAGTCCACTTGTGCAAAAGGAGTAAGTGAGGAGACCTTGAACAAATTTTTGGTTTCCCACTTCCATGAGACAAGTGGCATGGAATATTTTCAAGTCATCATCCTCACATATACCAAAAAAATGTAGTTGCCAAGAAAATCCACAAATAAATAATACCAAACACTAAATGAAACATACAGAAAACATCATGTGGAACGAGAAGAGGAAGACACACTTAGAGGCACCAAAACCAAAAGGGACCACTTGGGAAAAACAAAAAAAAAATTACAAATAAGGAGAGGAAATGATCACCACTTAATGTTTTTTAGATGACTTGTAGGGCCAAATTGACAACCTCACTCATGCATAAGGAATAAGTAAGGAGACATTGAATGGATTTGGGGTTTCCCTCTTCCAAGAGATGAGTGGCATGGAATATTGGAAATCCTCCATCCTTATACCTACCAAAAAAGATGTGATTGTTGAGACAAGTTACTAGGAAAGAATACCAAACACTAAACAAAACATATGAAAACACCATGAAAAAATAGAAAACAAAGGAGAGCAATGAGGTGGAGGAAACAAAACCATGAGGGAATGATTGGTAAAAATAAAATAAAAATAAAAAGAAGGAGAGGTCTTGGTCACCACTTAATTTTTTTAAGATGAATTGCAAGCCCAAATTGGCAAGTCCATTCATGCACAAGGAGGAACTAATTAGGAGACATTGAACAAATTTAGGGTTTCCAACTTCCATGAGACAAGTGGCATGTGGCATGGAATATTTTTGAGCCACCATCCTTTCACCTACCAAAAACATGGGGCTGTTGAGACATGCCATATGGAAATAACACCAAACACTAAACAAAACACATGAAAAAGACCATGTGGAATGAGAAGAGGAAGTCAAAGGTGAACATTGAGATGAAGGGAATGAAACCAAAAGGGAGAGATTGGCACAAAGAAAACAAAATTGAATAATAAGGAAAGGTCTTGGTTAGCACTTAATGTTTTTGAGATGACTTACAAGCCCAAATTAACAAGCATTCCTATTCACAATGAAGAAGTGATGAGACCTTTAATGATTTTTGGGTCTCCTACATCCATGAGATGAGTGGCATGGAATATACATACTAAAAGGATTTAGTTGCCAAGACAATCCATGAGGAAAGAAGACTAATTAGTAATTACTAAATAAAACACAAGGAAAACACCATGCAAAATGAGAAGAGGAAGATGAAGGTGCACATTGAGGTGGGGGAAATGAAACCACAAGGGAGTGCTTAGTAAAAACACAACAAAAATGAAAAATAAGGAGAGGAATTGGTCACCACTAAACTTTTTTGAGACGATGTGCAAGTCCAAATTGGAGATCTTGTTAGTTCACAAGGAAGAAGTGAGGAAAACTTGAATGAATTTTGGGTTTCCCACTTCCATGATACAAGTGGTATTGAATATTTGCAAGTTTCATCCTTACACCTACCGAAAAGATATGGTTTCCAAGACAAGCCAAAAGGAAATAAGACCAAGCATAGGGTAAACACCATAAGGAACAAGAAGTAGAAGAGAAAGGTGAACAATGAGGYGAAGGAAACAAATCCACARTGGAGCACTTGGTAAAAAGAATATGTTCAAATGTTTTCAAACATACACAAGTATATGTTCATGAAACTAGAACTTGTGTATCTTGGATTCCATGTGACCAAGATGGACTAAGCATTGATTTGGAAACAATTTCATCCATTATTATCTAGCCACCTGTAACATCCCCATTTTTAATCCCCATTTTAGCTATGTATAATTATATACGATGTATGGCCGTAAGCCCAACACTGTAATATGTAAGCATTATATATCAAAATAATAATAAAAAAATGTATCACCGACTCAAGACGGAAACAGACAAAGTCATGGGTGATAAGTTTCCATAAGACTGGGGTTGTAGGGGGGCAATTATTCATGTGTATTAATCCCCAATGCACTTTATAAAATTATTGCTTTTGTATGAACCTTATATTTTTCTTTTTGAGTGTATCAAAGCCCCAATCATTGAATATATGTAAGAGGGTTGGTGTGAAAAGTCACCTCACATAGTTATTGAGAGCATGGGACTGAGTACAACCATCATTGGGGAATGTGAGAGTCAACATGCATGGGTAAAAGGAAATTTTAATAGGTATTGTAGGCAATTTTTACAAGCAATTTTTGGGACAACAAGATTGTGTTGAATGTTGGAGCTTGAAGAGAGCCATAGTGGTTTTTTTGGGCATCTTGTTGGAGATGTAATTGCATGAAAAATTAGGTTTTTAGGCCTGTAGAGTGATATTTCTATGCAATATCTAGTGAGAATGATGTTGTGATCTTTTACTATTGCAATTGGCATCCCTGGAGTCCTCAGCAAGAGAGCTTCTAACTTGTTTTGGATCTGTGCAGAGAAGTGGAATATCCCGAGGAACTATGTGGTAGAGAATGGGATCACATTCCTTAGGTTGTGCAGGTTGAGGGGAAAGAGAGTTGGTGGATTGGGATGGTTGTAGGAAATTAGCTTGTTGTGGGTTATTTTGGGTTGAGAGTGGATAGTAGAAACTCTAAGGAGACATCCTTCCTTTTGGATTCATAGGCCCAGCTCGAGGGTGACTTGTTATTGATATTTGAAGCAACAAGTATATGGTTAGGTGGAACATCTGTCCTCCGTAGCTGGTTGCACATTTTCTTACAAAGAAAGTGTTTTTTTTTTTTTTCTATTCTCTATTTCTAATTATGGGTTCTATTTGTTGTGCATTTTACTCTAAGTTCTTGAGTATTTATATGTTGTTTCATGTATGTATAATTGGATGCAGTCATGTTTTTTTTAATTTTCTTAGATGCATGGGAATTTTTGTCAATTATGAATGCATTTAGTTTAAAAAGTATCAGTTTAAATTGTTGAGTTTAGTAGTGGGGGTGCTACACCACCACCAAAGAACGTCCATTCCTTATGAAGTTTCAATGAAATGGTGAACTATCCAAGATTGTTTGTTTCCAACTTTTTCCACAATGTACACCTTCTTAATGCATTGAACTATGATTGAGCCTATTTTAGTTGAGAACATGTGTAGTAGAGAGAATTCAAAAGGATTGAGTGTCCATGATTTTTTTTGTTCATATCCTTGACTTACTTACATTAAAAAATCTTTTGATTTTAAAATGGATGGTTCTAGAAATGGGTGAAATTTTGATGCACCAACAAAAACCCTTTTCATACCTCTTTGAGATATTATAAGGTGTTGTTCTAAATTACTCAATTATGATCATAAGATGAATTCATTGGATCAAGAAGTGATTCATTGTTGATATAACTTCTTAAAAAATATACATATTTTCACAAAACCATAAGCCTCTCAATATTTTCTAGGCACAAAGAAAAAGAGAGAATGCATGCTATATGAATCATAAAACTTATTTGCAACAATGTAACATCATAATTAAGTTTGAAATAGGAAGAAAATATAATATTTTAGATTTATACTACAACAAGAAAGATGATGGATTTATAGTGTTTATATAGAGCTTCAAAAATTTATGAACAACATCCATGCCTTGCACAAATTTATGCAATCTTGCACGACTCATGATGATGTAGGTAGGTACATAACCCTCCGATAAATCAAAATCGGGTAAAAAAATCACTAAAACCCACATAGTAACAAATTAATTCAAAACATAGTCAATAGAATGAACACACGACATACATAAAACTTCCAATCACTTTATTAGGATCAATGACCAATGCTCCTAAGCTTCAATTTTTTTTTTTGTAAATAAAAAAGAGTTTATGGCACATGTATGGAAACCAGAATAGGTGGCCTTCTATGTTCGTAGGCAAGCCAATATACCAGAGTCTGTCTACAACAAAATTTGACTATGAATGCATCCTAGCTAAGACTGATAACATAACAGTAGAGAAACTAAATTTGAGGAGAAGTCGGAGTTCCATCATGGCGGATGGTGAAGGAAAATGACTAGTAGTAGGTTGGGAAACAACTCTTCATAGGCTTGCTTAACAGGGAATCAAACAACATATCCATACATCTTCTGAGGGCGTGTTGGATGCCATGTCTCTTCTCATCTCAAAGATCATATTTTGGTCCTCTGTAAGCCTGCGAGGATTGGGAAAATCATGGAGTGCAAAGGATGGATGGTCTGTCTCACCCGTATGTTGCTCTAGATGGGTCTCCTCCTTAGCCCAATAATCATCCCAATCAATCCTGATGGATTTATTGTGCGATCCAATGGAAATGGGGGTTGCTCCTTGCATGATGTCATCTTGCTTATGTGGAGGGATTTCCTCCTCCACCACACAACCTCCCATAGAAATATCAAGATAATTCAAAGGGAGGGTGATGTTGGTTTGTGTTGTCTTCTCTGTGATGTCCTCCTCCCAATTAGGTGGAATCTCCTCCTCCACTATAAAACCACCATAATTTAGCTCAGGGTCGGGCAATTTGGGTGTAGGTTGGGCTTCATCGCACAAGCTTTGGTCGGAATAAGGATGGTATATAGAGTTTCTACTAGGATTGGGAGAAAGAGAGAGAGAACATGTGCGTCGATGCTGACCTACCATACTGTAGTAGGTCAAAATGCATTTGGGATTGCCGCTCTCTCGAGGCATGGATTTGACACTACTCGGAGAGGAATTGAAGGAGAATTTGGACGTGGTGGAAAGAGAATTGACAAAGATTCGGCTCACTTGGAAAAATATTGCAGGTGGAAAATGCAGAGCCAAGGGAAAACACAGGAGATAAGAACCTCACCAAGAGATTACCTGCATGATGATGAGAGAGATGACATTTTAGGGTGCCATGACTCCTGAGGTGATGCTTCCTTTCTACATTGTACCAGATCCATAGGGCCAAGACTGGTGCACCATTAAACTCCCCTGATTGTCCCAGTGCATTAACTCCTTGTCGGATTGAATGTTAGGCATAGTGGATTGACGTTGGGGGGGATGGCAGCGAGGGGATTTAGCTGCACTCATTTCTAGAGTTCCATGTATCATGTTCTTAGCAGGTGTCACCCGATACGGGGGTTCTCCTAAGCCTCATTACATTCATACATATTATCAACAGGTTTATGGATCAACAACCCTACAGACAACTATATAAAACCAAAACCATGGAGAATTGAAGGTATATTAATAGTACCATAAATGTCCCTAGATTATACATAGGATCACTCTATAGGATAATATACGAGAGACCAAACACACTAATTACATCAAGGCTTTAAATATTTATGCTAGAGTATGTGAATGTTCAGTTCCAGAGACTTCTCACTTCACTGGGTAGCTCAAAAAATTGCATAATTTGAATTGTATAAGATAATTATTGTCTCTTAACCTTATAGGTATAATCCATAGTTCAAAATTTGAATATTCAAAGTCGAATTAGAAAATATGTGCATGTGGAAAATTTCAGACTAATTTTTTCGTGCTTTGTGTTTGAATTTATTGACCTACTTAAACTCAAAACATTTATATGAAAATTTTGAGGGTGGAGTAATATTTCCTCTACATACTTTAAACGTTTATGGCTTTGATTCAAAATATTGACTGCATGTAAGGTAAAATATTGAATCCATACTTCTAGGAAATTTTGTGCATCGTCTATGAATTATACAAGGCTTGTGCGTGCCATTTAAACTATATACTTTTTATGTTATTTCATGAAAATATGGAGGAATGTGTCCTCTACAACATATACAAATTCCAAGAATCAAATTTAAAATATGAGAATGCACTAATCAAAATACAAAGTCACTGTCTGCATAGGAATTTCTATGTCTAGTGGTTTTGGTTTAAGGCATAGGGTCTAAAATCACGTTTTGGTTTTAAAATTTAATGTGTACATGTTGGAGTAGGAATTTTTGGGTAAGTTTTGGAAATCGTGCAAGAGTGGGTTGTGCAACAAATAAGCGAAGGAACAACGTGCATGGAAGGTAGTTAGCCCATTTTAAGGAGTTAGCGTGCAAGAGGCAGAAGTTAGTTGGGAATTTTGGGAGATGGTGGGCTATGCAAAAAGATGGAATAAGAAATTGGCACTAGTGCAAAAGGTTATTACAAGTCAGATTCAAAACAAAGAATGAAAGCATCATGACGAAGTATAATGGATTAAATTTCCCAACATACCATATTACAAAGTGTACCATGACGTGGAGATCAATACCTCAGCAAGAATGGACACATTTATTTGTGCATACTCTGGACAATACTCCCAAGAATTGTTACATAGAAATATAAGTGGGTACAAGGACAAGAAATTGGGAAGATTTGACCAAGAACTTCAAGGGATTGTTAGTTGACCCTATAAAGATAACTGTGATTGTTAACTTGCCACCACCAACTTCAGTGCGATAATTGAAATCCACATTGGGTCATAGAGGATACTATAGAAAATTCATCAAAGGATATGTGAAGATCACATCCCCTATGGAGAAGTTACTAAAGAAAGAAGTGAAGTATCAGTGGAATGATGAATGTCAGAAGAGTCTAGAAACATTGAAATATAATATGGTCACTGCGCTGATTCTAGTTTTCTCTGACTAGAGCAAGGAATTCCATGTTCATGTGGATGCATCATCTATAGAATTAGGAGCAGTTTTGGCACAACCAGGTGAAGGAGAGTTAGAACATCCTATTTCATTGCAAGTAGGAAGTTATCCTCTACAAACGAGAACTATACTACAATAGAATGAAAAGGTTTGGTCATGGTGTATGTCTTACAAAGTCCATACACTATCTTTTGGGAACTCATTTTAAGATGTATACAGACCATTATGCACTAAGATACCTAGTTAAAAAGTCAGTATTGGGGGGGGGCGGGGGGGTATGTATATGGCTACTACTTTTCCAGGAATATGACTTTGAGGTGATCGTGAAACCAATAAATTTTAACTCAAGACCAGATCATTTATCGTGCATACTATCAGGAGAAGATGCACGAAATTTGGATGATAGTTTAACAGACACACACTTATTTTTAGTACAAATGGTGGATGACTATTTTTCAGAGATAGTTCAGTTCTTGAATAAGGGAGAATCCCCTCCAGAATTTATAGTGGCACATAAGAAGCAACTTGTAGTGAAGGCACCAGACTACCAGTTTATAGAAGTAAATGCATACAAGTTAGGCACAAATGGTATTATTTGACATTGTGTATTAAAACATGAAAGACATATGATCTTGTTAGAGGTGCATGAAGGGGTTGCAGGAGGTCACTATGCCAGAAAGGAAGCAACACAATTTTTTTTGCGTGTAGGACTATGGTGTCCTACCCTGCATAAAGATGGTAAGGAATTCTATCAGAGTTGTGATGTTTTTTAGAGACTTGGGAAGCCTTCCAGGAGAGATGAAATTCCCTTAGTACCACAAGTGAAACTACAAGCGTTTGATAAATGGTCAATGGAATTTGTAGGGCCGATTAATCCACGAGGTCATAGATTGGGAGCTAGGTACATCATTATTGCGACATACTACTTAACTAGATGGGACAAGGCAAAACCAATCAAAGACTGCAGCGTAGAGACAATTGCACAATTTTTGTTCAAGAATGTGGTGATGAGGTTTGTATGTCCTAGAATACGTATGAGTAATCAGGGAACTCACTTTCTAAATAGGACGATTGCAACATTGATAGAGGAGTTTCAAATCCATCATCAAAGGAGCACCCCGTATCACACTCAGAAAAATGACATAGTAGAAGAATTCAATAAGATCCTAGAACATGCATTACAAAGGTTTTCAACGTAAGTCAGGATGACTGGGACTTGAGAATTCCAGTAGTGTTATGGGCATATAAGACTACAAGAAATAAGTTGATTGGACATAATCCATTTAGATTGATGTATGGTCAAGAAGTTATGATGCCTATGGAGTTTATTATACCAATTTTGCACATTGTTGCGATAGAGGAGTTTACAGATTCTAGTGCAATGGAGAAGAAACTGTTAGAACTAGTAAAATTTGAGGAAGACCAATTTGTCCAAGGTTTCAATCAACAAGTGTAGAAAGCGCGCGAGAAATTTTGGCATGACAAACACATAAATTTCAAACAGGAGACTTAGTGTTACTTTATGAAAGCACATTTTTGCAGTACCTAGGGAAGTTCTAGATTCCTTGGTTAGGACCTTATGTGATGAAGTTTGTGACAGATGCAGGTGTTGTCCGGTTGGAGAAACTGAATGGATAATTTGAGTAAGGACTATTTAACGTTCATCGACTAAAACTGATAGGGATAAATGGGATTATGTGCACTAGTCTCAGTGTACAATATGTGTACCATAGTGTATTAATAGATAGAAAAAGAGAAAAATAAAAATAAAATATTGAAAATAAATAAAGGAGTTTGAAGGTTGGAAGTACGAATCGAAAAATGACACAAACAAGAAAGAGGAAGATGAGGTGTGCATAAAGGTGAAAAAAAGTATGAAGAACGAAGACAAGGTTGGAGATTCATACAGAAAACAGTTGAAGGCATTAAAGATCCAACTTGAAGAGAGAAGTATTTAAGAGAAAACATGACAATGAATTGTCACCTCCAACTACATTTAGGTATCACCTCCAAATAAATAAATACACATTTAGATATCACCTCCAACTACAACTAATTCCATTTTAAATTTTAAAAAATAAATCATTATAATATTTTTATGCTAAATCTTTATTGCATTAATGATTATAATAATAAAAATATTCCATTATAAAAATTTTAATAAAAATAAATTTAAAAAAAATATATCCAATTTTTTTAAAACCAAAACAATTGAATTCTTTTAAATTTCAAACCTTTCTTTTAACATTTAAATTATTTTAAAGTTTAAGTTTAAAACTCTTTTAACATTTATAAAAGAATTGAATTTTTTTAAGTTTAGAACCTTTTATAAAACAATTGAAATCTTTTAAAATTTAATTTTTTTTATAAAACAATTGAATTCTTTTAAAGTTTAGAACTCTTTCTCTATAATTGAAAGTGAGAAAAAATAACTAAATTTTCTCACAAATATATATACATATCTAATGTGTCTATATCAAGGTGGAGTAAGAACACAAGGTCCAATTAAAAGTGCCTTAGCAGGTGGATTGTCACACAGATTGATCACCTCAACATTTTGTAATATCTTTTTTTCAACTTCAAAACAAAAAAAACTGGAAATAGAATATTTTCAACTTCAAAACAAATGAAAAAGTGAAAATGGAGTCAAAAGTAACTGAACGCCTCTCTTCTAGTGGTATACTGGAAATACTATGTTCTAACTGTATATTGGAAATAAAATAGATGAAAAATAATGTTAAAAAACACTTTTATTCTACAACTTCTTTCCGACTTCCAATATAAAAAAAAATGAAAATACCAAAAAATGTTTTGAAGATAACTAATACAACTTTTGAAGATAACGTGGCATAAGTGAAATATATATTTCATGAAACCATAAACTTTCCGTGGACACTCTCTTCCAGAAGTACATTAACAATATATTTAACCAAAATAACATCAACTATTCTTTTACTCGATCAGTGGAATCATAATGTAGATATTAATTTTAAGAAATTTTAATATAAATCAATTTATTTAAAGATAACGTGGCATAAGTGAAATATATATTTCATGCAACCATAAACTTTCCGTTAATTTATTTAAATATTATATTTTATAATTGAATAAATAAAAAAAAGTTTTGTTAATTTTTTTAATTATGATGAATTGATAAACTAATTATAAATATTTCCACTCCTTATCAAATATTTAATCAAATATTTACATATGATACCCTCCATCATTTGTAAACCAAAATTTGTCACAATACCGAACTCTAAAGGTTCGTTGAACTCTAAAGGCTCATTGAGAAGAAATTTTATTTTACACGAAAAAGTTATTCCTATAACGAAACCTTAAGTGTTTGTGCCGATATTAGTTCTAGGAATTTATTATCAGAAAGGACTTACGAAAAAATATGAAAGCTTCAAATTAGTATCGAACACACATATCAATCAGAACACATAATAACCCTCGACATTAGACATTAGTGCATATATATATCAGGTTTATGAGATTATTATTAGAAAAGAGAACCACCTAGATATTTGACTGGCATCAGATTGCAAACATCTGAATGTATTAGATCTAGGGTTTCGTTAGATCTATTATTGTTGCTTGAGAATGGTTTCTTAACATTCTTACCAAGAGCACATCCTTTGCAAATTCCTTCATGTGTAGATTGTAGCTTGTTTAATCATAGACAATATATCAATATTGTCACCCAACCATAGGCATTAATGCCACCCCCGAGCACCTTGACCTTGACAGAGAGAATAATTTTAGTAGAAAAACAATAGCCAACCAAGGCTAATGCACCAAGCAAAGATAACCAAAACTAATCAGAGAGTCCAACCTAGAAAAATTGAAAATTCAGATTGCAGGACTACGGCTGCAGCTACTCCCCAGACTTGGACACTATTGGACTTATGCAGTGCGCACAAGTGGATTTCTGCAATTATGAGAGAACTGGCTCAAATGAGAACTGGCATCCTATATTTATACTGTTTTTTCTAGCCTGTCTAGTTCAACTTCTCCTTTTGGGTGTTAAATATTTAATATAAAATATTTTCTTTAGCTGACTTCTCTTCTAGGGTTGTATCCAAGTCTTTTCTTGCTTCTGGAATATTCTAATATCATCCAAGGTCACAAATGGAGGTTAATACCTTCTGCAACTACCATAATATCAACATAAGGATGGTAGATAGAGTTGCTACCAGGATTAGGAGAAAGAGAGAGCGAACATGTGTGTTGACGTTGGCCTACGAGAATATAATAGGTCAGCATGTGTTTGGGATTTACTCTCTTGAGGCATGGCTTTGACACTAATGGGAGAGGAATTGAAGGAGAATATGGATGTGGAGGAAAGATAATTGATAGAGATTCATCTCACTAGGAAGAATATTGCAGGTGGAAAATGTAGAGCCAAGAGAAAACACAGGAGATAAGAACCTTGCTAAGAGATTACCTATATGATGACAAGAGAGATGACATTCTAAGGTGCCATGACTACTGAGGTGATGTTGCCTTGTTTCATCGTATCGACTACTAAGAGCCAAGCCTGGTGCGCCATTAACCTCCCTTGACTGTCCCAGTGCACTAACTCATTGCCGGATTGAATGCTAGGCATAGTGGATTGACGTAGGGGGAGGATGGCGGTGAGGGGATTTAATTACACTTATCTCCAGAGTGCCATGTATCATGTGCACGACAGGTGTCACCCCATTTGGGGGTGCTCCTAAGCCTCATTACATTCATACATACAATCTACAAGTTTCTGGATCAACAACCCTACAGACAACTATAGAAAACCAAAACAATGGAGAACTAAAGGTATATTAATAGTGCGATAAAGGTCCCTAGATCCTACATAGGCTCACTCTATAGGATAATCTATGAGAGACCAAACACACTAATTACATCAAGGCTTTAAATATTTATGCTAGAGTATGTGACTGTTCAGTTCCAAAGACTTTTCATTTCATTGGGTAGCTCAAAAAATTGCATAATTTGAATTGTATCAGATAATTATTGTCTCTTAACCTTATAGGTATAATCCATAGTTCAAAATTTGAATATTCAAAGTCGAATTAGAAAATATGCACGTGTGGAAAATTTCGGACTACTTTCATCGCGCTTTGTGTTTGAATTAATTAACCTACTTAAACTCAAAAAATTTATATGAAAATTTTGAGGGTACAGTTATATCTCCTCTACATCCTTTAAAAGTTTTTGGATTTGATTCCAAATATTGACTACATGTAAGGTAAAATACTGAAGCCCTACTTCTAGGAAATTTTTTGCATTGCCTATGAATTATACAAGGCTTGTGTGTGCCACTTAAACTATATGCTTTTTATGTTATTTCATGAAAATATAGAGGAATGTGTCCTCTACAACATATACAAATTCCAAGAATCAAATCTAAAATATGTGAATGCACTAATCAAAATACAAAGTCAATGTCTGCATAGGAATTTCTTTGTCTAGTGGTTTTGGTTTAAGGCATAGGGTCTAAAATCACGTTTTGATTTTAAAATTTAATGTGTACATGTTGGAGTAGGAATTTTTGGGTAAGTTTTGGGAATCATGCAAGAGAGGGTCGTGCAACAAATAAACAAAGGAACAACGTGCATGGAAGGTATTTAGCCCATTTTAAGGAGTTAGCGCGCAAGAGGAAGAAGTTAGTTAGGAACTTTGTGAGATGGTGGGCTATGCACAAATATGGAGTAAGAAATTGGCAACAATGAAAAAGGTTATTACAAGTCATATTAAGAACAAAGAATGAAATTATCATGGCGAAGTATAATGGATTAAGTTTCCCAGCAAACTATATTACAAAGTGTACCATGACGTGGATATCAATACCTCAACAACAATGGACACATTTATTTGTGCATATTCTGGACAATACTCCGAAGAATTGTTACATAGAACTATACGTGCCTACAAGGACAAGCTATTAGGAAGATTTGACCAGGAACTTCAAGGGATTGTTAGTTGACCCTATAAAGATAGTGATGATTGTTAACTTTCCACCACCAACCTCAGTGTGATAGTTGAAATCCACATTGGGTCATACAGGATACTATATAAAGTTCATCAAAGGATATTCATCGATCACAACCCCTATGGAGAAGTTACTAAAGAAGGAAGTGAAGTACCAGTGGAATGACGGATGTCAAAAGAGTCTAGATACATTGAAATAGAAGATGGTCACTACGTCGATTCTAGTTTTTCCTGACTGGAGCAAGGAATTTCATGTTCATGTGGATGCATCATATATAGCATTAGGATCATTTTTGGCAACCAGGTGAAGGAGAGTTACACCATCCTATTTCATTTTCAAGTAGGAAGTTATCATCTACAAAAGAGAACTATAATACGATAGAACGRGAAGGTTTGGCCATGGTGTATGTCTTACAAAGTTCAGACACTATCTTTTGGGATCTCATTTTAAGTTGTATAAAGACTATTATGCACTGAGATACCTAGTTAACAAGCTAGTATTGGGGAGGGTGGGGATATATAGATGGATACTACTTTTATAGGAATATGACTTTGAGGTGATCGTGAAACCAGGAAAGTTTAACTCGGGACCAGATCATTTATCACGCATACTGTCAGGAGAAGATACATGAAACTTGGATGATAGTTTACCAGACACGCACTTATTTTTAGTGCAAATGGTGGATGACTATTTTTCAGACATAGTTCAATTCTTGAATAAGGGAGTAGCCCCTCCATAATTTACAATGGCACAAAAGAAGCAACTTGTAGTGAAGGCAACATACTACCAGTTGATAGCAGAAAATTTATACAAGTTAGGCGCAAATGGTATTCTGTGACGTTGTGTATTAGAACATGAAAGACATATGATCTTGTCATAGGTGCATGAAGGGGTTGCAGGAGGTGTCTATGCCAGAAAGGAAGAAACCCAATTATTTTTGTGTGTAGGGCTATGGTGTCCTACCTTGCATAAAGATGCTAAGGGATTCTGTGAGAGTTGTGATGTTTTTTAGAGACTTGGGAAGCCTTCCAGGAGAGATCAAATTCCCTTAGTACCACAAGTGAAACTACAATCTTTTGATAAATGGTCAGTGGACTTTGTAGGGATGATTAATCCACCAGCTAATATATTGGGAGCTAGGTAAATCATTACTGCGACATATTACTTAACTAGATGGGCTGAGGCAAAACCAATCAAAGACTGTAGCATGAAGACAACTGCACAATTTTTGTTTGACAATGTGGTGACAACGTTTGGATGTTCTAGAATACTTATGAGTAATCATGGAACTCACTTTTTGAATAGGACGATTGCAACATTGATAAAGGAGTTTCGGATCCATCATCAGAGGAGCACCTCGTATCACACTCAGGAAAATGACATAGTAGAAGAATTCGATAAGATCATAGAACATGCATTACAAAGGTTTGCAATGTAAGTTAGGATGACTGGGTCTTGAGAATTCTAGTAGTGTTGTGGGTATATAGGACTACAAGAAATAAGTTGATAGGACAAAATCCATTTAGATTGATGTATGGTCAAGAAGCTATGATGCCTATGGAGTTTATTATATCGAGTTTGTGCATTGTTGCGATAGCGAAGTTTACAGATTCTGGTGCAATGGATAAGAGATTGTTAGAACTAGTAGAACTTGAGGAAGACCGATTTGTCCAAGGTTTCCATCAGCAAGTGTAGAAAGTGCGCGAGAAATCTTGGCATGAAAGACACATTAAACAAAAAAAAAAAAAAATATGAGACTTAATGTTACTTTATGAAAGAATGTTTTTGCAGCACCCAGGGAAGTTCTAGATGCATTGGTTAGGACCATATGTGATCAAGTTTGTGAAAGATGCAGGTGTTATCCAATTGGAGAAACTGAATGGAGAATTTGTGGAAGAACTAGTTAACGGTAGTTGACTGAAACTGTATAGGGATATATGAGATTATGCGCACTGGTCTCAGTGCACAATATGTGTACCATAGTGTATTAATAAATAGAAAAATAAGAAAAACAATAAAGGAGTTTGAAGGTTGGAATTATGAATCGGAAAATGGGGCAGATAAGAAAGAGGAAGGTGAACTATGCATAAAGGTGACATAAAGTATGAATAACAAAGACAAGGTTGAAGATCCATGCAGAAGACGATTGAAGGGATTAAAGATCCAACTTGACGAGACGGTTAAAGGCATTAAAAATCCAACTTGACGAGACAAGTATTTAAGAGAAAACATGACGATGAAATGTCACCTCCAACTACATTTAGGTGTCACCTCCAAATAAATAAATACACATTTAGGTGTCACCTCCAACTACAACTAATTCCATTTTAAATTTAAAAAAATAAATCATTATAATATTTCTATGCTAAATCTTTATTACATTAATGATTATAATGATAAAAATATTTCATTATAATTTTTTTAATAAAAATAGATTTAAAAAATATATATCTAATTTTTTTAAAACCAAAACAATTGAGTTATTTTAAATTTCAAACCTTTCTTTTAACATTTGAATTCTTTTAAAGTTTAGAACTCTTTCAACATTTATAAAACAATTGAATTTTTTTAAATTTTACAACTCTTTATAAAACAATTGAATTCTTTTAAAGTTTAGAACTCTTTCTCTATAATTGAAAGTGAGAAAAAATCAACTAATCTTTTTTAAGAAATATGTATACATATCTAACGTGTCCACGTCAAAGTGGAATACTAACACAAGGTCCAATTAAAAGTGCCTTGCCTTACCAAGTGGACTCTCACACAGATTGATCACCCTAACATTTTGTCTTATCTTGTTTTCAACTTCAAAACAAAAAAAAATGGAAATGAAATCTTTTCAACTTCAAAACAAACTAAAAACTAGAAATGGAGTAAAAAGAAATTGAACGCCTCTCTTCTAATGGTATACTGAAAATATTACTCACTAATCTTTTCAACTTCAAAACAAACTAAAAACTAGAAATGGAGTAAAAAGAAATTGAACGCCTCTCTTCTAATAGTATACTGAAAGTATTACTCTCTTATAGTGATATATTGGAAATAAATAGAAGAAAAATAATTGTTAAAAAACACTTTTATTCTCTAACTTCTTTCAGACTTCCAATATAAAAATAAATAAATAAATACCAAAACAGAATCACTAACACATCTTTTCAAGATAACTATCACAACTTTTGAAGTCGTGGCATAAGTGAAATATATATTTCATTCAATCATTAGCTTTCCCTGGCCACTCTCTTCCAGCGGTAACAATATATTTAACCAAAATAACACCAACTATTCTTTTACTCGATCGGTGGAATCATATTCGTATGTATTCTTCTTACAAGTGTGATATTTATGTAGATATTAATTTTGAGAAATTTTAATATAGATTAATTTATTTAAATATTATATTTTATAATAGAATAAATAAGAAAAAAGTTTTGTTAAATTTTTTTAATTGTGATGAATTGATAAACTAATTATAAATATTTAATTCCTTATCAAATATTTAAATATGATACCCTCTATCATTTGTAAATCAAAATTTGTCACAAGACCGAACTCTAAAGGCTTGATGAGAGGAAATTTTATTTTACACGAAAAAGTTATTCCCATCATGAAACCCTAACTGTTCGTGCCGTAAACCAAAATTTGTCACAAGACCGAACTCTAAAGGCTCGTTTAGAGGAAATTTTATTTTACACGAAAAAGTTATTCCCATAACGAAACCCTAACTGTTCGTGCCGATATTAGTTCTAGGAATTTATTATCACCGGCATTTGAGCTTAAGCATTAAAGTTATCTATTTTGTGACCTTATTTGTGCTTATGTTAAAGCCTAAAGGTTGATTTTGTGACCTTATTCGTGCTTGTTGTAGATGGCGAAAGTAATTCATAGTTTCGAGCACTTGCTATAGTTTTGATCTCTGATACCGAATGTTTACCTTCCCAAACACAAACATTCAACTTTTATGGAGAGTAATTAACTAATGTCTTAACATCGTGGATATTGTGCATTTTGAAAATTATCAGTATAGGAGATATGACCAAACATGATCTAAATGACCAAACATGATCTAAATGTAAATTTAACGTTATAAAAGATAAATGACCAAACATAGGAGATATGAGATATGAGATATGACCAAACATGATCTAAATGAGATATGACCAAACATGACCTAAATGTATAGGAGATATGACCAAACATGATCTAAATGACCAAACATGATCTAAATGTAAATTTAACGTTATAAAAGATAAAAAAGTTAATAGTGAAATAAATAGTTAACCTCTAGTGAATTTATTAATAACTTAAATTTGATCAAATATTAATTTCTTAACATATTATAGTGAAAAAGTAAACATGTTAATTAACAACCTATCAACTTAATTATTTTTATTAAAAATAATTAAATCCAATATTTACTATATAAATTAATTTATTAAAAATAATAAAACCCAATATCTTTATCATATAAATTAATTTATTAAAAATAATAAAACCCATTACTTTACTATATAAATTATTTTGTTAAAAATAATAAAACCTTTTACCTTTATTATTTTATTAAAATAATAATAAAGCCCTTTACCTTGTATCGGATATGTCATCCTGTAGGATGAAATTTCCCCTTATTGATTTTAAGTAGCGTGGAGTTTGAAGCCAAGAATTTGTCACCGCAAAAAAATAATTTGTGGTTATTGGAGGGAGAGTAATTGCAACTTGTCGTTATTGAAAACGAAATGCATGAAATCTTTTAGAATATATAAATTATTAAAAAGCAGAAAATAAATTCTTGTTACTATGAAGATTAAATAACTATATTTAAAAATAAGAAGATAAATCGTTGTTACCGCGAGTGCCATCAATATATGGACACCGCGAGTGCCATTAATATATGGACCAGAATGCCCATTAACAATGAACATGTGTTTTTTTCACTTAAACCATGACTTCGAATTTTGAAAGCAAAGCCGGTTGTTATTTCTAACTAAAACATGCAAACAAACATTTAAGACAAGGCTGCACAAATAAACTGATTTCTTTAATTAGTTAACTTATTTAGAACAAATCACAAGTTCAAAATCCCAAAGAATATTTTCGTTTCTGAATATTTCGAACAAATCACAAGTTCAAAATCCCAAAGAATATTTCCGTTTCTGACTGCTCGTCTATTTTTTAGTTAATGATCACGCACAGTCCTAGACCCAATGAAATCAGGTTTCAATAAAACATTTGACTGTGATAAATTTCTGACTGCTCCGTGACATGGAAATTGACAGTGGACACCTATGCCGCAAAGAAGACAATTTAAAATAATAGCTAGGGGTTAGGACGCACGCCCGTCGCATGCAACGTTTGTTCTGAGTTAGCACTGGACAGCTCTTTCAATTTCCGCCAAATGCAGCATACTTTTATTTGTAAGGCTTCCCAGGACTCACATATTGACTTGCTTGTACCACAAAAGGTTGAGATACTCTGTGTAGCTATATATCCTACTATCTGATACCCTTTTCAGCAGGAAGAACAACTCTTCGCAGCAGCCGAACTATCATCCTTCTCTCCTCTCGTCTTTACACCATCGTTGTGTTCACAGTTCGAATCTCCAGGCCACCTCTCAGTCATGGAGTCTCAGACGCCCAGAAAATGTGGCCGTGAGCCCGAGGCTCTTCCGGACTCCATTTATGTGTCGGAGCCAAAAGGCTTCCACGGCGAAGAAATAGATCGGTGTGTTCATCTACTGCAAGTAGACAAAACCGTAGCAAACGAAGAAGAAGACGAATAGGCTTCCATTAAACAGCTCGTAAGCGGAATCATGAGAAATCTGGAGGAAGAAATTGCTGCCACATGTTCTAGTTTTATTCTACCCTCCATAGTTGCGGATAATGCGAAGGTGGCGTCCGATATTTATAGAGACCATGAAGGTCAAACCCTAGATTCGGACGCGTGGTTTGATCTTTCTTATCTTGTGAATGCTTTAGACGACGACCTCGGCATTCCTCCGAGCTCCGCTCTAGACTTGAAGGACGAAGTCTATCTATCTCAGAAGGAAACATCCGCGGCTTTGTCGAAGAACCCGGATCTTAAATCCCTTTGCGAAAATTGGCAGTTCGAGGATGGCTTTGAGAACTACCAGGAGTTAATAAGCCGAGTCATGGGTTTGTACAAAGATGCCTGGAATGCGAACCAACTGCAGGATTATAAGAACAGAGATTTTATAAGCTCAGGGATGTTATTTGACGACGATTTTACTGAGACATGGAGACCGGAAACTGCGTGTGACATCTAACCTTTGCAAGAGCTCATTAAGACTGCATGAAGTTATATTTGTATAGGGCAGTTAGAGCTGTAGCATACAAATTTTCAACGTTTTAACATGGAAAACTTTCTTCAAATATGCAGCATAATTTGCGCGATTGTTGTAATTTTCCTCTTTGTCATGGCTGTTGTAGTCACTGATGTGTTTGAGTTCAATGATTGTTGTAATTTGCATTCTGCTCCCTGCTGTTATAGTTAATGATGTGTTTGAGTTCAATCCTATGGCTCAATTTTTAAGTTCTGGGCTGGACTAACTAACTCATAAATCTCCTTACTCATTGACCTTTTTTAATCCTATGGCTCAATTTTTAAGTTCGGGACTGGACTAACTAACTCATAAATCTCCTTACTCATTGACCTTTTTTCAGTTCTTTTGAAGTTATATACGATAATGAATTTCTAACCAAAATAAATTCAAAAATAAAATAGTTAAGTTATAACTTCTTAACATTTTTAGATTTTATTCAATACTATGTGGTATATTTGGATCATAAAGAAAGGAAATTTGTTGACCTTAAATACATGGATAGACTCATAACAATAGGATTCAAATACAGTTTTGGATTGCTAAGAAACTACTTTTGCATGTCTTAATAGATTGGTATGAAACCTCATAGTCATAGTAGAAGCTTTATAAGATCATAGCATATGTTCGTCTATGTTAGTGAACTCGCGGAATTAATGTTTTTACACTTTTAAGTCCATCAATATGCGCTGGTCATGTTGATGGGCCACTTAATTTTTTGGAACTAGAGGCATATATTTTGTCAAACATAACTCCTTTGCTCCTATTTCATGGTAAACCCTTCCCTCCCTTCAAGGGTTCTTTGACCCTTTGAGACAATCGTCCCTACAAATCAAGGGCATTTACATCAATATGCGTTGCTCCTGTTGATGGGCCACTTAAGTTTTTGGGGAGTAGCAGCATATATTTTGTCAAACATGACTCCTTTGCTCCTATAGTCAAGGAGCTACGCCTCCCAACTTATGGCCCCTCGATGATTGCACGACATATCAACCTTAAAGCAAGCAATATAAGAGACTAAGAATGATTGAAGAAACAATATGTAATAATGATTGAAGGATTCTAGAGATATTATGAACTTAGGTATTGTGAACTTACAATGACGTTAGCAAACTTGAAGGAAAAGTCTAATGGAAAATCTTAAGTCAATCCTATATATCAGATGTACATTTTATGTTA